>JAPXFY010000030.1:46558350-46598350 GCA_030674185.1 Monoplex corrugatus | reverse complement strand
TTATAACCATTTCAAAACACAGAATTCTTCAAAAGGAAAAAAAGAAAGGAAAATTAAGTACACATATCAATGCATTCACGCACATAATCTAAATAGATGTCCCTGGCGTTGACCACTCCGTCCAATTTATCACACAGGGTATTTAAAAACATACATGAAACAAATTTTAACTTAACTAAGGACACTATACATGTATAAAAACGGGCCTAAATTACCTAAAATTCCTTCCGCATATCTTATTTCCCTAGAGCTAAAAGCGGATTTAAGACATGTACCCAATTACCAATCCTAAGAGACAGTACGTGAGATTTTCATTATCATCATTATGTGCCCTGCCGCATGGCGTTGGCGATCATGGCCCTCCATACGAATATTCCCTTGTCTCTGCGAGTACATCTCCCACCCTTTCAATCTTCAGCCACTCTGCAAGTCCGTCCAATGTTTTCTCCCTGGGTTTACCTGGTGCTCACTTTCTCTCCAGATTTCCTGTTGTGACCAGGAACTGTAATTTCTCTTTCCTCATAAATTGCCCTATAAATGTTGCTTGTCTTTTCCTAATCTTCTTCATTAATGTTCTTCTTGTGTCTGCCTCCTGAAAGACTGTCCCGTTTGTTTTCTTTGCTGCCCATGGAAAACTCAACATTCTTCTTAGAAACCACATTAAGTTGCCTCAGTCTTGTTCTGACCTTTAATGTTGATTGCCCACGCCTCACAACTGCATCCACTCTATACAACACTGAAAAACTCTCTTCCTGTTGCTAATTGATAAGTATTTGTTGGTAAGAACGCTTTTCATTTGTTGAATGCTGTTTTAGCTCGACTGATTCTGCTAGCTATTTCTGATGCGCATCTGCCGTCTGGTGAGATGAACTTTCCCAGATATTTAAACTTATCAACCTCTTTCAGTGTTGTGCCACTTGCTGTTATTTTGCATGAGGGGATTTCTTGTTTTTTCTGATAACCATGACTTCAGTTTTCTTGCTAATTTGCTCCATCCCCATATTTTTGCTTTCTGTTTCTATAATATTCACAAGATTTTGTAGGTCTTCTTCATTTTCTGCAATTAGAATGGTGTCATTTGCATAACAAGGCTTGTTTATCATTTTCCTCCAATCTTCATCCCAGGGCATTCTTCCAGGTTCCTCACGATGGTTTCGCTGTGAAGTGAAAACAAGTCTGGTGACAGAACACATCCCTGCTTAACCGTCTTTTGATATTTTGGAAAGAGCTTATATCGTTTTCTATTCTCATTCCTGCTGTTTGTTCCAAACACATATTTCTGAGTATTCTTAGATCTTTTCTATCAGTATTGAACCTTTGCAGTTGATTGATAAGTTTTTCGTGTCTTACCCCTTCAAAAACCTTGGTATAATCGACAAAGCATACATGTAATTCCTTATTAAACTATACTAACGTCTGTATGAGAGTTCCTAGGATGTATATGACATTAATAGTTCCTGTCCCTTTGGCAAATCCAATTTGTTCTTATGCTATTTCTCTTTTGATTTTGTTCCTTGTCCTTATGATCATTCTTAGTAGAATGTTTGTTACATGACTCATCAAGCTGATTGTACGATGGCGTTCGCATTCTAAAGGCCCTGCTTTCTTTGGAAGTGCAATGAAAAAATGATTATGACATATCTTTAGGGATTTTTCCAGTGTCTTTAATTTCATTTAGGAGGACTGTTAATTTTTCAACACCAAATTCATCTAAGGCCTATATAATTTCTGTAGTAATATTGTCTGGTTTCATTTCTTTCGATGTCGCTCTAACTCAGTCTTTAATTATGGGTGATCCTTCAACGTTGTTTCTTATACTGTCTTCTTCGTTTCTGTCGTCGTCAAAAAAGGTCTTTAAAGTACTCTCTCCTTTTAACGTAAGACTTGATCGAACACATACAGACGAATGAACCAACAAGGCAGACATAAAAGGAAGAAATGACAGAAAACAAAGAAACAAAGCAGAAACAAAGAAAGTTACAGGAAAGAGGAAATTTCTAGTTTAGAATTTTCAGAAGGTGGAGATACCGTTGACATGCATACTGCAGGAGCCCCTGGCATCACCACGGGGGAATGTCGACTTATGAAACACTCTGTTCTGAAAGATTAAAATGATACGGACCTCAGCAGTACAACAGGAAAACATTATGTTCATCTACATGGCAGCTTTCTCACACTCAAACAATAAGTAGCCCCAAAGCATTGAAATTAAACATCAGGATCATGTAGACATAACTGAATCACACTAGTAATATTTGTTGACGTCTTTGATCACGGATTCAGTATGCACTGTCTTCATAGAGTATCCTATTTCTTAACACAGTTGGAAATATTTCTGTATTAGATGCCAACAATTTTCAGGCAATGCTACGCTATGATATTCGCATCAATCATTACAACATCAAATCTGAACGTAAGCAATTTCTTGTCATTCTTTTAGAACTATACGTGTTGTCTTAAAAAGTTCAGAAAGTTTTTAAGCTTGTAATAGGCTGTTTGAAATAGACTGAAAAAAATGAAACAAAGTAGACATTGGGATAATGCTTAGTATCAGTGAAATCAAAATTCTAACTGATTAATGTAGATAGTTATAAACTGATCACAGTGTTATTGACCGTAACGATTGTCGCAAATCCTTCCCCAAAATCACAAGCTTTCCAGTTCAGTGCCTGGAAATAATGTTAGACTGGTTGATTACGCTTCTTTTAATTTCTTGTTATTCGTGATGTATTATTATTTCATTTATTTATTTATCTATTTGCTTATTATGCTTCATGTACACGTATTATACATGTGATGTGATGTACATGTGATGAAACCAGGAAAAGCCCAGGACCAGACAACATTACCACGGAGATGACTGAAGCCCTGGAGGAATTCGGTACAGAAAAAATAAGTCCTCTTAAATGAAATTTACGACACTGGAAAAATCCCCCAAAATATGTCAAAATCAGTTTTCATTGCACTTCCAAAGAAGACAGAGGCTATAGAATACGAACACCATCGCAAATTCAGTTTGATGAGTCATGTAACCAAGACCCTATTAAGAATAATCATGATGAGGACAAGGAATAGAATCAAAGGAGAAATAGCAGATGAACAGTGTGGATTTGTGGAAGGGAAAGGAACTATGATTTGTGGAAGGGAAAGGAACTATTAATGCCATACACATCCTAAGAACTAGCATAGAGAGGTCAATCGAGGTGAACAAGTATTTATATTTATGCTTTGTTGACTATACCAAGGCTTTCGATCGGGTAAGACACGAAGAATTGATCAACCAACTAGAAAGACTCAATATTGATGGAAAAGATCTACGAATAATCAGAAATATGTATTGGGAACAAACAGCTGCAATGAGAATAGAAAACGATATAAGCTCTTTCCAAAACATCAAAAGAGGAGTCAGACAGGAGTGTGTTTTGTCACCAGATATGTTTTCACTTTACAGCGAAAACATCATGAGAAACCTAGAGGAAGACCCTGGATGAAAGGCTGGAGGTAAAATGATAAACAACATTCAATATGCAGATGACACCGTGCTAATTGCAGAAAGTGAAAGGGACCTACAAAACCTTGTGAGTATACTTGAAATAGAAAGGAAAGGTAAGGGGTTGGAACTGAACAGCAGGAAGACTGAAGTCATGGTGATCAGTAAAATACATGAAACTCCTTCATGCAAAATAACAGCAAACGGCACATCCTTGAGACAGGTTGATAAGATTGAATACCTGGCTACGATCATTTCACCAGATGACAGATGCACATCAGATATAGCCAGCATAATCGGCCAAGCCAAAACAACATTCAAGAAGATGGAAAGCATTTTTATCAACAAATGCCTATCAATTAACATCAGGAAGAGAGTTCTGGAATGTTATATAGAACCAATACTGTTGTACGGTTGCGAGGCGTGGACAGTCAACAAGCAAAGCCAAAACAAGATTGAGGCAGCCAAAATGTGGTTTCTAAGAAGGATGTTGAAATTTCCATGGACAGCAAAGAAAACAAACGAGACAGTCTTGATGGACGCAGACACAAGTAGATCATTCATAAGGAAGATTAGGAAAAGGCAGGCAACATTCATAGGCCATTTCATGAGGAAAGGGGAAATGGAACACCTGGTCACAAAGGGAAAGCTGGAGGGAAGGAGAGCACCGGTAGACCCAGAGAGAAGATACCAGACGGACTTGCAGAGTGGCTGAAGACAGGGAAGGTGGAAGAGATGCTTGAGGCAACGGGAGATAGAGACAGATGGAAGTCCATAATCACCAATGCCATGTGGCAAGGCACCTGATGATGATGATGACAAGTATTTTAAGCATATATATATTTTGTATGAATTGAAATTCGTTCTTACTTACAACATGATTGTGACTGCGCTTTGTGTTTTCTCTTGTATTCGTTTATGTTACTTGTTTAAAATGAATAAAAAATATTCACCCAGACAAGCAATTTTACTGGCTGTTATCAGGGTGTGAACAACTTTCCACAACAAGCAAAACAGCGACACCTCGCCCAAGCAAGTGTATAAAAAGCACAAATTATCTTGACTCTTTAAGTTTTACTGCTGTTCAGCGAGAATAAGGGTGAATGCTTGATGAAATTAAAAAAAAATGACTGTCATCTTATGATTCTTTGGAAGAGGAAGATTACGAAGATGAAGAAAGGTTATGTCTTCAAGTTGGACTTGAAGGAAGACAGAGAATGCGATTGTCGAACAGACAGTGGAAGCTCATTCTAATTGTATGGACCAGACCCAGAAAAAGAGCGGTGACTGATTGTGGAACATCTGTATTAAACAATTTGAGGTCGGGAAAAGGTTAATTTGGATGTGGTCACGAACATGAATTGATGCTGCACAACTAATACACTCCTAGCACAATGTATTAATTTTGTACAGAATTCTTTGAGAAACAGGCAACCAGTGGAAAGAGTTAAGCAAAGGGGTGATATGATCAGGCCTCTTTTTACAAAGAGTAAGACAGGCTGCAGAGTTCTGAATACGCTGGAGGTATGTGATAGAAGAAGAGGGCAAGCCAAAGACCAGGGAGTTACAATAATCAATAGAAGACAAGATAAGAGAGAAGTTGCAAAGTTGAAAGATAACGACGAACAGAACTGAAACGTCACAGTTGACAATAACACGACTACAGCTCTGGATGATGAATTTCCGTATGAACAGCCAAGGATCAAGAACAACATCACGGTTTTGGACTGAATCAGAAAGTACGATAGTGTTGTCCCCTGCTTGGATAGCACTATTTACGTTGTGGTTGGTGCCAGTTAGCATTGTTTCAGTCGTATCTCTATTCAACTGTAGCATATTCTATATTATGCAATTCTGAATCTCAAGGTAAACGTCAGAAACTTTGAAAAGAACAGTTCAAAGCTTCTCAGGAGATACACTTTTCTGGAGTTGGGAATCATCAACATAAAAATATTTGGGTCAGCTGGACCTGTACTCCTCACTGCTGCATTCAAGATGATCCCCACTGCCAACATGAACAGTTTTTGGGGTACTAATACCTGCTTGAAGAAACCATCCTCATTTCTGTACCGCCTATGCACAGTTTGTTTCACCTTCTGGATTAAAACTAATCCAGAAATTTCCAGACTTATGGTCACTTTTGTTTTTAGTCAAGGCTCTAAACTTGTCGAGCAGCCTGTCCTCTGTCTGAGGCTTCCCCAACTAGTTTAAAACGTAATTGATGAAGTTAGTAAAGTTTGAAAGGCCTGGAAGGCTTTCTCTCCCTGCTGCCTGAATGTGATTTACAGCTGCCGCTTTGGCTTTCCCCAGGACTTTGTAAACAGCAACAGCTACTTTTCTACTATTTTTCAGAAGAGCCTTGTTCCCTATCAGCAGGTCCATAAATGGATTTACCGACCAAACACGATGAGCCAGGATCGTGGCTCGTCGTATCTCCTGTGAAGACTGACCAGTCTATAAAGCGAATACAAATTGACCAATCAGAAGGCTTCTTTTGCGTGGCCTCTGCCTTCTTCCTTTCACACGGTCGAAATGTTGCTGTTCTTCAAATGATTTATAACAGTTTTTACACACAAATGAGTGAGATTGGGACAGACCGTGAGGTTGACAACTGGAACTCTTTGAAGTAAATATGGCTTTGTTTTTGGTTCTAAATGAATAAGAGATGTCTGACCACATGATGAAGGGTACCGTATTTTTATCACAGCTGTCATTGATGGAATGTGGGTTGTTGTCCAGTTTGGTTTGTTTACTTCTCATCGCACAGGCGTGGATGTTTTTATTATTGTAATACTCTGTGATTTCACTTTCTGGTGCAAACAGGCATTTATTTCATTTTTATTGGGCAGTTCAGATTTCTCCTTTCGAAATATATGTATACTTTTTTTTATGAAATGTTTACATGAGAGCAGCAAAAATTAAAACCAATTAGTACCCATTGACAAGCTGGCTCCCTTAAGTATACGCCATTGTCGTTCAGTACACTCTTACTTATGTGTCATGCCGAGGGGGTTTTTATAGTCAACACACGAAAACTGTACACGTTCCATGTCCTTTAGAGACTGTGGCAGCTGCAACAGATCCATGATTATGCTACTTCTCCGGCTGCCACTACTCTGGACGTTAAATACCCTCCAGCTCTCCGGTCCAGGAAAGATGATGATGGTGAGTCTCGCGTCTCTTTTCTGAAGAAAGACAAACAACTGTTGGATCATTTAGCTCCTACAGTTATAGAGGTATATGAGAAACGTTGGAATGCAATCAAAACACACAAGCACCCAGGCAAAGCACAATCCATGTATACGGTGTTTTGGGAACCAACGCGTGTTACTGAGACAGGATCAAACCCTGACTGGAATGCCCCACTCATGGACCTTTACCATCAGCAAGATACAGCTAAAAGGTTTTAAATTAATATGTCTCATTCTTTTCTGTTCAGCCACGAAGAGACAAGTGATTTGTCTTTTTCACACCTGTCATAACAGTAATGGGACATTAGACACACCACGCCTGATCAGTTCCAAACACAATTTATTTATCTTTTCTTTCAGAGGTATTGGAGTGATTGAAGTTATTTCAAGAGGGATTCACCGTGCTCGGACAGCTCCATATGCACTCCACCCAAATACTCCAGCAAGTATGTGACAATTTTCCTGTGCTTGCACAAAACCCTATGCACTGGCAAGGTCTTGATATGGGAAAGGGGAGAAGGGACCTATCAAACACTAAGCTGACACCACCAGAATGATGGAATCGTTAAGATGGACAGTGAACAGACCAGATTTGAATGTTGTGGGTTTTGATTGAACACAAGATATAAGATTTTGAGTCCATGGTTCTACCAACTAGCCTGCAGATGTCAGTGACATCGATATTTTGGAGCAGGTGCAAAACGCGTGTCCCAGTTAGCGGTACTTTGTCAGGGCTATTTTGTCCACTTCCTTTTATGTCAACTCCCCTTCCTGATTTTCCAATTGGTTATCCGTGACATAATTAATTGCTCGATTAAAATTGTTTTTTTATATTAAACATACCTTATGAAAAGATAAACACAACGGGTATGTGTATCAAGGCATTCCGTTTTTTTTTTTCCATTTGTTTGTTGGTTCGTTGGTTGGTTTTGGTTTGATATGTAAGCATTAGAAAATGCTTTTGATTTAAATATAGATATATCTGAGTTTGATAAAAAACCGTCACCCCCTTTGCCTGTTCCCACTACAAGCATGCAGACATACTCAGACTGTTACATTACAAACAACATTTTATGCACATCGTCAACATTAACAAGTTAGGCCTGTAGATCGTGTGGGAAACTATATATTTCAGTTATGAGACTAGACCAACATGAAAAAAATGCGTCAAGACAGTAGGACGTCGGTAACTTCTAAAGGCAGGATCTCTTTCCCACTGTAGTCCGTGATACAAGAGTTGTTTGAACAAGGTATTTCAGTTGACTCAGAGTTGGTGTTGCCTTACAGAACTATATTTGATTTTGAAGTGCACTTTGACAAGGACGATGTACTACAGACCAAACATTCAGACGTTAAGGCGACTTGCCTTGTTAGACACGTTCTTCTTTCTGTTTCTATGGCATCGATGGATGCAGGACATCAATCCCAGTGCCAACCAGAACAAGGTATGTCCACGAAGACAGCGCGACTGGGTAAGTACTGACTGTTGCACATGACCCATAATGTCTGCCAGATAATCATCAGCTTTTGTTTTCGTTTGCTACTATATTTCCAAAGTGTAGGTCAGTTAATTATTCAGTAAGTTAGATTAGTAAACTAGTTAGCTACATTTCAAGCCTTGTTCACTCAGAAATGTTGATTATGCATCAGTATGTGCAAAATCATGGTAGACTATGTGCGTGCTTTAGCTCGAAACACCCAGCTTAGGCGGCAAAATACAGTTCAATTTCAATCTGTTTAAGATGACTTACAACGTTTGCATAACTTCACACTCGCTAAAACTACAAACACTACAGTTGTCATATGGAGATTCAATCGATTAAAGAAAGATACAAGATACAAGAATTTTATTTAGCCCAAAGCATCACAATGGGAAATTGTTTTGGCATTCGCATTAAAATACATATAGGCACAAGAACGCATAAACACATGTACACACACACTCTTACTCTCTCTCACTCTCTCTCTCATCACTCTCTCACCCTCTCCCTCCCCTCATCTCTCTCACCCTCCCTCGTTGTCGAACACAATATCAAAGATTATGACTAATTCTAAAAATGTACGGTTAAAAAAGCACATCATAAGTCAGATGACTTGGTTAGGACTTTTAACAATGGACAAAAAGGGCAATACTCATTGAAAAATAACTTTGGTAGGTATAGAAAAATTTGATTAAAGATGCAATGCAATATGCACATTAAAATCAAACTGAAGTAAAAAACAATAAAATGAGTATGTAAACTAAGAGGACAAGGTTAAACTTTTTAGGTCAGCCGACAGAAACACATATACAAGCAACAGCCGACCCCCCATCCACCCACACACACCCCCCCCACACACACACACACCCACCCCCCCACCCACCCCACACACACACACACACCCACTCCTGCACGCGCACGGAGTCAATACACACACATACACATGCACACGCACGCACCCACACACCCTCTCTATACCCTCTCTCACATACAACCCCACAAGCTATGCACACAATGTTTGCTCCAACATAAGTCAATTGTACACATCCACATGCTCTCTCCTCTGCTCATCCTTAACTCCAAAGCCCCGGCACATCTCACGTGAACAAGTAGGGACAGTGTCACGGGCCGCCTTCACATAGAAGCTGTTGCTTAAACGGCTTGTCCTGGCCTTAAAGGACCTGAATCGTTTACCGGAAGGGAGGGGGGAGAAGAAAGTATTTGCCGGATGGCCCTCGTCGGCCACGATGGATTTGACCTTCTTTTCCATTCTTCTAAGATAGATGGACTCAAGGGGCTCCAAAGTGGTCCAAATAATTTTCGAGGCGGTCCGGACAACTCTATTGAGCCTCTCCCTCTCGGCTGTGGGGAGGGCGCCGTACCAGGCAGTGATCGAAAAGGTCAGAACGCTCTCTATCACCGCCCGGTAGAACTGCACGAGTATATTTTGACCAACACCGAACTTTTCGAATTGGTGGAGGAAGAAGAGTCTTTGTTGGGATTTTGACACAATGTTGCTGGTGTTCTCCTCCCACTTCAACGAGCTTGATATGGTCGTACCTAGAATCTTGAATGTTTCTACAACTTCTACGGACTCTCCCTTAATCACAAGGGGAGTGACAGGGGTCTTGGATCTTCTGGTGTCCACAATCAATTCCTTAGTTTTAACAGCATTTAGTTCCAGATTGTTACTGTCACACCATCTGACAAGTTTCTGTATTTCGTTGAAGTATGCGGACTCGTCGCCGTTGTTAATCAGGCCCTCTACCGTGGTATCATCGGAGAACTTAAAATACTTGACTGTGTCAGCACGAGGGTGTGGATGGGATATACTTCTCTTGCCAAAATTTAGTTTCCACAAGGTGTTGTTGAAATTTCTGAACACTTTGTTTAAACTTAACAACATTAATTTTCTTTAAAACGTTTTTTCTTCGTTTTTAAACTATAGTCAAGATCATAACTGCAACACAGTCATTCTATTAATGAATTACAGTCATTTTATTAATGAATTCCACTACACGTGTTGAAAAGTTTTTTTACATCTGACATAAATAATAAGAATGCGTCGTAAAACATGTAAAACAGCCAGCTGGTTTTGACTGAACTGTGAGCGCCTTTCTCTTTCATCCATCACTTTCAGTCTGTCTGTTTGTCTGTCTGTCTGTCTCTGTCTCTGTCTCTGTCTCTGTATCTATCTCTGTCTTTCTGTCTCTGTCTCTGTCTCTGTCACTGTCTCTGTCTCTGTCTGTCTCTCTCTCTCTTTCTGTCTCTCTCTTCTCTCTCTCTCTCTCTCTCTCTCTCTCTCTCTCTCTCTCTCTGTATCACGCTCTATCTCCCGACCTCCCCCTCCCCTTTGAGGTGGGTGGGTGAACTTTGTAAACATCCCTGTAGGACACACTGCAAGAATCAGTAGTTCATCATCATCAACGTCATGTGCGCATGGCGCTCTTTTCCTGATGTGACTAGGTGCTCAAATTTCTTTTGACTCATTATATGCCCCATGTATGCTTTTTTTCAAACTATAATTTTCTTCATTATTTTTCTTTTTTGTGTTTGCTTCTTTCCAGAATCTTTGTTACATGAATCATCAAGCTGATTGTATCATGGAGTTTGCATTCTGTAGCTGTTGCTGTCTTTGGAAGTGCAATGAAAATTGATTTTGACATATCTGTAGGGATTTTGCTACTGTCATAAATTTCATTCTGGAGGACTGTTGTTTTTCAATACTAAACTCATCTAGACCCTCAATCATTAGTATAGTAACATCGACTGAGCATTTCCCTGTTACTTTCTTTTCATCGCTGGTCTAACTTCATCTTTCATTATTGGTGGCCCTTCAGCGTTCTTTCTTATGATGTTTCTCCTTTGTGTCATCGTCATAAAGGTCTTCAACGTATTCTCTCCATCTATCTGTTTTGTCTTTTTTCCCTAATAATCTTATCATCTTTTGATTTTAAGTAACAGTTAATGTGCAAGTCATTTTCCTGCTAGCAATCATTTCAGTATTTCTGTACACAAACTTAGGATTTGTTTTGTAACGTCGGTTTTCTCTTTCTTTGCATTTTGTTTCTAGCCAAGCTTCCTTAGCTTCATTGGATTCATTCCTCATTTCCTTATCTGTCTTTTTCCTCTACCTCCCTTCGTTCATCCATCAAGTCTAAAATTTCTTCTATAATACAATTCTTCTTTGGTTTTCTTTCAATTCTATGGGTTTTTTTAGAACCTTGATTTATCAGTATTTCAAATTTGTCCATTGTTCCAAACTTCCTCAACGTCCTCCAGAGCACTGAATTTGTTTTGAATATATGCACGAGTTGATTCATCTGTCTTTAAAAATCCACGATTGTGCTTGTTGTTATTTTTTGTTTGTTTTTCTTCTCTTTGCTGTTGCTAAGTAATGTAACGTCTTGGTCAAAATGACTTGGGACAAATCAAGATCATCCCACCTATATGCGTCGAACCTGCGTTCCCCATTTTAAAACATGCTTCAGGGGTATACTCCACCACCAACAGCAGGTTTGAAACTTGAACCCTTTAGCCCTGAGACAAATACTAGCTCAATAAATGCATGACTAATAAAATGCTGGTCGTGTGATAGCCGACCACCATGGACCTACGCAACTGACAGCAATTTATGTGTCTGCATATACAAGCATAAAAGGTAAAGTATCATCCCTTCCTGCCACCTCATTTATGCAGATGGGTTGGAATTCGGAAAACAACGATCTTTCAATTGATCTGGAATGCAAATATCACATTCCATTAACCCGAAGAGAGTTCTTGAATGTTATATAGAACCAATAATGTTATACGGTTGTGAGGGGTGGACACTCAACAAGCAAAGCCAGAACAAGATTGAGGCAGCCGAGATGTGGTTTCTAAGAAAAATGTTGAGAGCTCCATGGATATCAAAGAAAACAAACGAGACAGTCTTGGAGGCAGACACAAGTAGATCACTCATAAGAAAGATTAGGAAAAGACAGGCAACATTATAGGCCATTTTATGAGGAAAGGGGGATCAGAACACCTGGTCACAACAGGAAAGCTGGAGAGAAGGAGAGCACCAGGTAGACCCAGGGAGAAAATATTGGACAGACTTGCAGGGTGGCTGAGGACAGATAGAGCAGAAGATGTGCTTGCAGCAACAAGGGATAGATACATATGGCGGGCCATGATTGCCAACGCCATGTGGCAGGGCACTTGGTGATGATGATAATTAACCCAAACAAAGATTCATTTTTGACAGCATCCAGAATGGCTTGCTCCCTGATGATGGACTAACCTTTAAAGGGCTTCAATGTTGAAAGGCGTGCTTGTAAAAACTGTTGCAGGCTATGATGTTTTTTACTCTCGCCATTTACACTCCCCTTTCGCCATAATAGTCATTTCTGCACATTCACACAGGTAGGCAGTGATGTCTCTCTTGTTTTCCTTGAGTGTTTTAAGGACTTTGCCCCTGTGCGTGATGGTGTCTAGACCATGAGTGAGATGGCATTCGTTACCATGCCACAGGCAACCATGAAACTGATATATGGTTCAACGTGCCACATCCCACCCATCTACTCTGATACGTCTTTCTAGTGCCTGCTCTCACCGTTAATGTTTTGTGTGTGCATCATGCATTCCAACTGTTCTCGCGGCTGTTGCCCATACCGTGCATCCTTTTTCTCAGCTTTGAAACCTTCTGGATAATGGGGTGTTCTGCCAGCATGTCAAGCATGACGTAAGATAAATAGAGAGCAATTGCATAATAACCATGGACAGACTGAACTGTTTGTCTACGTTGGCGCGAATGAAGGTCGATTCATTTTCGTGATATCTGTGAAATATAATGAAGGGGCCGCCAAACACGTTGTCCTGTAAGAGCCTGTTCATGTTGTTTATCATGTGTAATTTGGACGAAATACGTTAGCCTCCTCACTAATGTTTTCGTTGAACAGTCCTCTAAAAAAGGCAGAGTGTGGAGGCAATTCCATTTCATTTAGATTGTTGAAACTGGTCAGGTACTCGTAGGGAAACACGCGTTTTTGTTCTTCCACTCCACATGCTTTCAGATATTTTGAATAATTAAATCCAGAATCCAATATGTTAGAGATATCTAAAAATCTCAACCTTCCCGTCCCTAGTCACATATACTGATTGTTGCCTTTGAATACAAATTTTAAAGATGGCAGAAAGGAGTACTTCTGTTTTGAGACTTTTTTGGGGGCGGGGAGGCTTTAAATGAGCTACTCTCATCGTCTTCTAGAGCCTCCTCCAGTTCATCTTCCTCTGAATCAAGGCCAGGGTCATCCTCATCTACCACTGCCTCTTCAGTGTCGTCAGAGACTCCCAGGGCTTTGTTTGGAGTCTTACTATCTAAAAACAGCTGAATCAAATATGATGAGATCATATTCAGATCGTATTTTGAACTGTTAAAATCCCCTACGTTAAGTTCACGAAGGAAACTATCTAAGTTGTCTTTCAGAGACTGAAACGGATCAGCTCCTCTCTTCACGCTGCCCTCAGAGGAAGAAGGGTCAGGATCGATCATCATATCCAGATGTCAAACATTTGTTCAAACTGCTCATAGAGAAAAAGTTACGACTCTTCTGAAATACGTTTCAAATGATCCACTACGACATTCACGAGTACAATATCATTCTGTTAACTTTAAAGCATATCGTGGCTTATTCTTCCTTGTAACTGAGGTGGCCACTTCTTCAATGACATCTTTTGACTGATTTAGGTTTCGTATGATACAGAAGCAACATTTTTGTTATCAATTTTAGAATTTTATTTTTAGAATATTCATATTATCTGGGATGGATGTGTGTCCATGTGTGTGTGTATGTAGGTCTTGTGTGTATGTCAAAAGAATAGTCATGTTCACCTGATAAAAAATATTGTAATATGTTGTCTGACTGTCTGGCTGTAAATGAGCTATCAATATATTTTCCAGCCAATACTGGATGGATCTTGGCAAAAAAAAGTTTCTACGATAATATGCATAAAATTCAAGGTCACATGGATGTAGAAAATATCTAAGATCAACACTTTTTGAGGAAATTGTGTGAGCAGCACTGTCTTTAGAACTTCCGACAATATTTGAAAATTGTTTTCATTGTTGTGGCACATCAATGTTTGTTTCATTTGAAGCCTGTTCAAGGTCACAGTGACTAATACTCAAGGTCATCTGCATGTTTGTGGTTGCACTGTAGGAAACAAAAATTGTCAAAACTTCAAGGAATTTATGTACATAAGAACACAATTCTCATTTGTAATTAGATGTAATTCTGTTCTTTAATATGTGTCTACTGATGTGCAACTGTTTGAACCATGTGGCCAAGAGAATATCACCACAGTATGAATAAAATGTGATTTGGAGCATATTTTAATCCCTGCAAAAGCTAAATTTGCATAAACGTGTAGGTACATACTTAAGGAAAACCTTGGTAATACTGTCCAAAACAACTTTTGCCCTTACATTTATATCAATAAAGGCTTGTTTGACTTTTCTTTACTGAATTTATTCCATGCTCACAATAAACTTCAGGTTTGTTTTACTTCTGATGTCTAGCAGTGTTTGACATGAACAAGAACTGACTTTCATACATGATAATCTACACTTGCATAGACTTATATTTAGATCAACCTTGGGATTTCACGTTCTTTTCAATGTAGCTTTCTGTGTTACTTCATGTGTGTGCACCTCTGTGTGTGTGCACCAGTGCGCATGCGTGCGTAAATGTGTGTGTTGTGTACGTGAGAGAGAATGAGTGAGAGAGAGAGAGAGAGAGAGAGAGAGAGAGAGAGAGAGATTGAGAGACAGAGACAGACAGATAGAGACAGACAGAGGCAGAGACAGAGACGACGGGAGATAGAGAATGAGAAAAATACGGAGATGAGTTGACTTAAGCATTTTATAAGCTCAGAAAAGGCAACTTGATCACAGTTGTGACACAGAAGGTTTGATCTGACCTGACGATATGTTATTAGATGCTCCTTGTAGCTTGTTGTGGGTGTTGGCATCCTGCTCCAGTGAACTGTGACTACTTGGTAACTGTTGTCAAGGTTTTGCTATTGTTGTTGGTGGTGGGACTACACCTGTCTGTTGAGGGCGGCCTGTTCAAATGAACTATGACTACTTGGTAACTGCTGTCAAAGATTTTCTGCTGTTGATGTTTTTAAGGGAGAAGAGTGGCAGAATGGTTCAAACATTTGCCTGCCAATAACAAAACTCGAGGTTCCAGGGTTCGCTCTCCGAAGAGGCCTTGACTTTTCTCCTCAGTTTGACTGGAAAATCGAACTGAACGTCTAGTCCTTTGGAAGGGGACGAAAACCGAGTTGGACCCGAGTGCCATCTGGCTGCACACGCTAAAGATCCCACGATAGATGAAAATCGTGAAGAGTTGGGCATTGCCCGGCTGCCTTGATATAAAACATTGGAGAGATAGGTTGATTTCCCAGGTCCCACTCCTTGAAGACCAATCAGCCTTCTTGCCTTTCTGAAGTATTGGTTAAAAAATGTGAATATGAATATGAACTTGAATCAAGGGAAGGGGGATGGACGCCACCCTCTTAATGCTGGCTCCCGGGAAAAGTTGAGATCTCTGTCACCTCACTCCCCTATGACTTCAGGTTTATGGAACAATCGCAGTAGGACCTCAGGACCTGGTCAGCCATAGGGTTTATATGCAGGCTTAGGGCTTGTGCCATTATCATTCCGGATTTTCTCCATCACATGGCACCTGTAACGATAGTGCATATGGAATTCATCCGAGCGTGGAGACGTCATCTTGAGAAATTGAAATTGAAATTGAAATTGTTGTTGTTTGTAAGATACTACACATGTCTATGTTATGGGCGGCCTGTACCTGTTGATTGTGACTACTTGGTAAGTGCTGTCGAGGATTTGCTGTTGTTGTTGTTGTTGTTTTTGTTGTGCACATTATCATGTATGTGTTGTTGTTTACTACACCTGTCTTTGTTGTGTGTTTTAAGATACTGCACCTGTGTTTGTTGTGTGTGGCCTGTTCCAGTCAACTGTGACTACTTCGTAACTGCTGTCAAGGATTTCCTGTTGTAGTTTTTAAGGGAGACAAGTGGCAGAATGGTTCAGATGTTCGCCTGCTGATAACTAAACATGAGGTTCCAGGGTTCGCTCCCTGTAGAGGTCTTGACTTTTCTCCTCAGGTTGACTGGAAAATTGAACTGAACGTCTAGTCCAGAAGGGAATGAAAACCGAGTTGGACCCGTGTGCCATCTGGCTGCACACGTTTAAGATCCCAAAACGGTTGAAAATCGTGAAGAGCAGGGCACTGCCCAGCTGCCTTGGTGTAACTCATTGGAGAGATAGGTTGATTTCTCAGGTCCCACCCCTTGAAAACTAATAAGCCTTCTTTACTTTCTGAAGCCTCGACTAAAAACATGTGAATATGAATATGAACTTGAAGTGGGGGAGAGAGGATGGGCGCCACCATCATAATACTGGCCCGGGAAAAGTTGAGGTCTTTGTCACCTCGCTCCCCCATGACCTCAGGGTTATGGAACTATCTAGGTAGGACCTCAGGACCTGGTCAGCTATTGGGTTTCTATGCAGGCTTAGGGCTTATGCCTTGATCATACTGGATTTTCTCCATCACATGATCTGTAACGATAGTGCATATGTAATTAATTCCGAATGTGGAGACGTCATCTTGAGAAATCGAAATTGTTGTTTTTAATGAATGAATGAATGAATGAAAATTTATATCGCGCAACAAAAATCTCCATGCTATAAAAGCATGCTCGCGGCGCACGGTGGGGGGGGGGGGGGGGGAGGGGGGGGCACAAAAATAATTCCACACAGCCTTTGCACCAACATTCATAAAGGCATTCAAGGTATTCACATTCAAATAAGCAATCCCATACAACATTAGAAAAAGTGTGTCTTGAGACTAGATTTAAAGGATGAATGAGTCTTTTTCTCCCTGATGCTCATGGGAAGCATGTTCCACTTGGTAGGGGCAAGGTATTTAAATTCTCGCTGACCATATCTTTTGGTTTTTAACATCCCTTGTCCCAGGAACATGAAGAAGAGACTTGGAAGCAGATCTCAGACTGCGAACAGGTTTATATTCAGAAAGAAGATCTTTAAGATAAGAAGGACTACTAGAGTTGAGTGCACGGTAGGTGATAGTTAGTAGTTTGTGATTGATGCGTTGTTGAACTGGGAGCCAGTGCAGATTCCGTAAGATGGGAGTTATGTGTTCAGTCTTCCTGCATCTAGAGATTACTCTGGCAGCTGCGTTTTGTACAGCCTGCAGACGCTGTATTTTCACCTGAGGGAGACCAGCAAGTAGACTATTACAGTAGTCTAATTTTGAGAGTACTAGTGTGACAGCAACAGTCTTAGCAGCTTGAATAGTCAAGTACTGGCGGGCTTTACCAAAAGATCGGATATGGCAGTAGCAAGTTCTGATGATTGAATTGATCTGATCACGCATCGAGAGATTAGCATCCAGAAACACTCCTAGTGTTTTTACTTTCTTCAGAAAGGGATGTCTGCACTACAGACCGAAAGTGAAGAAAAAGGGACAATTTCTCTTTTAGGAGCAGTTCCGACCAGCAGAACTTCAGTTTTCTCTTCATTCAACTTCAACCGGTTTGCAGACATCCAATGTTTTATTTCCAGACAGCACAATTCAACATTTTTCTTTGATTCAAGAGCGAGAGTATTGTCGGAGGGAAGGCGGGAATAGAGTTGGGAATCATCCGCAAAGAAATGAAAGTCAACATTGAACTGTTCAATCAGAGAAGCCAGGGGTCTTGTGTATAGAGAGAAGAGAAGAGGTCCGAGGACCGATCCTTGTGGAACGCCTGTAAGAAGAGGTGTTTCTTTCGAATATGAAGACCGGACAAGAACTTTTTGAGATCTCTCAGAAAGATATGAAGTGAACCATAACAAGACAGTTTTGTTCAGGCCGATTTCAGTGTGAAGACGCTGCAAGAGAAGGGTGTGATCCATGGTATCAAAAGCAGCGCTCAAGTCTAGTAGAACAAGAATGGCATTGTCACCGTGGTCAAGAAAAGAAAGGAGGTCATTTAATATGCGGAGAAGTGCAGTTTCAGTACTATGTCCACATTTGTACGCTGACTGGAACTTCACTTCGAGATTGTGTGAGACAATATGTGCTGTCAACTGATCCACAGCGGCTCTCTCTATAAGTTTTGAAAGAAATGGCAAGTTCGAAACTGGACGGTAATTATTTAGGATCTCAGGGTCTAAACCAGGCTTTTTGAGTAGTGGTTTGACAATAGCTTGCTTAAGAGGTTTGGGTACGGTTCCCGACTGAAGGCTGAGATTTATGATTTCCTGAATTACAGGAAGCAGAATGTCCGAAAATTCTAGAAGGAGTGTTGTCGGAATTGGATCTACAGCTACAGTGGTTGGTTTGGACTTATACAACAGTTTCTGGATGGTTTCAAGTGAGATGGGCTCAAAATCAGACATTGCATCAGGACCACAAGCAGAGGATGCAGCAGTTAGATTGTGATGAATTTGTGGGAAAGTCTGCATGATTTTCTGAATCTTGTCAAAAAAGAACTGAGAGAATGCGTTTGCAGCTTCTTCAGAAGGTAGATCAGGAAAAGTGGTCGACTTATCAGTATTATTTAAAACAGAATTTAATACTTGAAACATTTTCCTTGGGTCAGATGATGCGTTACCGAGCTGGTTGTGAAAATGAGCTGCTTTAGCGTTTTTGATTTCTTGAGTAAGCGCATTCCTTGTCTGTTTATAGATATCTCTATGAATCACTAGTCCTGTTTTGCGCATCTTTCGTTCAGCCCTACGTTTAGCCTGCTTAGCTGAAAGAATCACATCATTCAACCAAGGGGATGAGGGACGATGCGGGACAGTCTTTTCTTTCTCTGGAGCATGTTTGTCTAACAGATTAGACAGAACTGTGCTGTAGCTATGTACTAGCTCATCAACATTATGATGAGTGTCAGAAAGAAGGAGGGAATGAGACAAATCATCTCTAAACAGTGTTCTATCAATGCCCTTAACATTTCTACAGTGAATAGTTTGGCGTGGATATTACACCTGTCTTTTTTGTGGGAATCCTGTTCCAGTCAGCTGTGACTACTTGGTAACTGCTGTTGAAGATTTCTTGTTGTTGTGCAGATTGTCATGTATGAGTGTTGTTCTTTACTACACCTGTTTTTGTTGTGGGTGGCCTGTTCAAATGAACTACGACTACTTGGTAATTGCTGTCAAAGTTTTTTTTCTCTTGCTAGTATTGTTGTTGTTGTTGTTGTTGTTAATGTACTACACCTGTCTTTGTTGTGGCCTGTTTTTTGTTGTGGCCTGTTAAAATGAACTACTAGGTAATTGCTGTCAAGTTTTTTTCTGTTGTTGGTATTGTTGTTGTACTTAATGTACTACACCTGTCTTTGCTGTGGGAGGCCTAGTCCAGTAAACTGTTACTACTTGGTCGTTGCTGTCAAGGTTTTCCTGTTGTTGTTGATTTTAATGTACTGCACCTGTCTTCTTCATTCATCCTTTTCCTTTTATTCGTCTTTTTCTGTTTTCTTATGTTTTGCGATTTCTTTTTCTTTGTTCGTTTTTGTTTTTTCCTGAGTAAACATATTTCCCCAATATACGTGCTTTTCATTATGTTGATACATCTTCCACTTTATGGACAGTATCACCGTTTTCTTTCAAGACACCATGTTTGTGTTGACATGTCTTCATTTGTCTTGCCTATTGTGTGTGCATGTGTTGGTTACTGTACTAAACATTCATTGACTGAAGTTGTTTACTTTGACACAGAAACAATAAACATTAACTGTAGTTGTATCATAACACAAACACTACAGTCTGTTGAAAACGCTTCTGTCCAAATGTCACTTTTCACAGCAGAAATCCCTGGCATCTCTGTGCATCATAATTATCTGGAGCAAGGTTTCCAGACATTACAAAAGAATGACACACCTGTATTCTGTGTATTGTACAATGTTGCTGTCCACTGTATATATGTATGTATGTATGTATGTATGTATATATGTATGTATGTATGTATGTATATATGTATGTATGTATGTATGTATATATGTATGTATGTAATATGTATGTATGTATGTATGTATGTATGTATATACGTACCTATGTATGTATGTATGTATGTATGTATATATGTATGTATGTATGTATATATGTATGTATGTATGTATGTATGTATGTATGTAAGATGTATCCGCTACTGGTAACCTGGAACCCAGTACTACCTGTCACAGGGTCGAATTGCTGGCGACTAAACCAGCAACCCCACCAGTCCTCTCAGGAGGATGGTGAGGAGGGTGGCTAGAAACCCTGGTGGAAATAAATTAGATCCATCAAAGGGCGCCAGCTCTGGAGAGCTACCCGCGGCCATCTAGCTAAGGGAGTAAACCCTGACAGTAAATCCGGTGTGGGGCCCCTAAAGCGGTTGGATGGCAAACTTTGTCACTTTCCGGCAGCTCCTGCGGCCGCGTTGACACCAAAACGTAACAGCCCTGCTGTTCCTTTGGATCTGTCAGCGAGGTGGAGAGGGGGGACAAGTTGCATGGGCAACAGCCTGTCTTCCATATTACACTGCCCAGGCTTACATCCGTCCATTCATTCACAAACACTCTGCACCTACGACCTGGAGAGGACACTCCAGCCTCGCTACTAACACTAGTGTCGGCACAACACGGGAAGCAACAGATACCGGTGATAAGTCATTGCTCAACTGGCGTAGAGCTGACGCCAGGGGTTGCTTTTGACGGTGGGAGAGACCTTCGTGTCTTACTGGACAGCTACCGCCCGCCTAAGCTGGGCAGCCCCCAGCCAGTTAGGTGCTGTCCCGCCACGACCTGCCTTCTTCATTGGGTGCATGAAGATTAGGAGAAAATCTGACAAGCAGGTCGTTAATTACCGCACCAAACAAAAAGAAAAATTCAAATTCAAGAAACGGATCAGGAAAAGGATCAGCAGTGAAACTGGGCTGTTGGAATGTCCGAACAATGATGCCTGGGCTCTCCCAAGATCTGCAAGACATCAGCGACGCCAGAAAAACCGCTGTCATAAACAGCGAACTAAAGAGGCTCAATGTGGACATTGCCACTCTGCAGGAAACACGGCTGGCTGACTCAGGAACACTAAAGGAAAGGGACTACACCTTCTTCTGGCAAGGAAAGAGTTCTGATGCCCCAAGAGAGCACGGAGTAGGCTTTGCAGTAAGGAACAGCCTGCTGAACATGATTGAACCAGGCAGCGGTGGTTCAGAACGACTCTTGACTCTCCACCTCAACACCACCAAAGGCTATGTCACTCTCATCAGCGTTTATGCCCCAACTCTGTCCGCCTCTCCAGACGCCAAGGATGAGTTCTACGAAAATCTTGCATCAACCGTAAGGAACATCCCCAGGACAGAACAACTTGTTCTCCTGGGCGACTTCAACGCCAGAGTGGGTGCAGACAATGACTCATGGCCCTTCTGCCTCGGTTCCTTTGGAGTGAGGAAAATGAATGAGAATGGACAGCGACTGCTTGAGTTTTGCGCCTGCCATGAACTGTGCATCACCAACTCCTTCTTCAAGACGAAGCCTCAGCACAAAGTCTCCTGGAGGCATACCCGCTCAAAACATTGGCACCAACTGGATTTGATCCTAGTAAGATGTGCCGCTATCAAAAACGTTCTCCACACTCGCTCTTATCACAGCGCAGACTGCGACACAGACCACTCTCTGGTATGTTGCAAGATCAGGCTACAACCAAAGAAGTTCCACTGCTCAAAGAAACAAGGGAACCCTCGCATTGACGTCAGCAAGATGTCTCAGCCAGATCTTGTAGAACAGTTCGCAGAGGCTTTTCAGAGAGAATACGATGCATTGCAGCCCAGAGACTGCTACGAGACACCATGCACCGCATTGCTATGGCCACCTTTGGGAAGAAAACTGTGAAGTCCCACGACTGGTTTGAGGCCAAATCATCAGAGATGACTCCCACTGTTGAGGCCAAGCATGCCGCACTCACCAAGTATAAGCGGTCACCCAGTGAGAAGAACCTGCAAATCCTCAGGGCTGCCAGAAGTAAGGTTCAGCTTAACGCCAGGCGCTGCGCAAACGAGTACTGGACAGAGCTCAGCGAAGAGATACAGAGTGCTGCTGAAAGAGGCAACATCCGAGGAATGTATGATGGCATCAAGAAGGCACTGGGACCAACACAGAGCAAGATCGCCCCCCTCAAATCCTCCACTGGGGAAGTAATCAGCAATCCTAGCCAACAGATGGAAAGATGGGCGGAACACTACTCCAACCTCTACTCCACACAGAACATGGTGTCCCCCTTAGCCCTCGATGCCATCAAGTGCATGCCGGTAATGGAAGAACTTGATGCAGAGCCAACTGCGGACGAACTCAGCAAGGCCATTGATAGCCTGGCATCAGGGAAGGCACCTGGCAACGACGGAATTCCCCCAGACCTCATCAAGCACTGCAAGACTTCTCTTCTGCACCCTTTGCACGCAGTTCTCTGTCAGTGTTGGAATGAGGGAGCTGTACCACAGGACATGAGGGACGTCAAGATCGTCACCCTGTACAAAAACAAGGGCGAAAGGAGCGACTGCAACAACTACAGAGGTATCTCGCTCCTCAGCATTGTTGGCAAAGTCTATGCTCGGGTCCTCCTAATCCGCCTGCAGAAACTGGCTGAACGCGTCTACCCGGAATCACAGTGTGGTTTTCGAGCAGAGAGATCCACGGTAGACATGGTCTTCTCCCTTCGCCAAATCCAGGAGAAGTGCAGAGAGCAGCGGATGCCCCTGTATGTGGCATTCATTGACCTCACCAAGGCCTTTGACCTAGTCAGCAGAGATGGCCTTTTCAGGGCTCTCCGAAAAATTGGCTGCCCCCCAAACTGCACAGCTTAATTGAGTCCTTCCACTCAAACATGAAAGGGATGGTGCAGTTCAACGGAAACCTCTCCAAGCCCTTCGACGTACGCAGCGGTGTGAAACAAGGCTGCGTCCTGGCCCCAGCCCTCTTTGGAATCTTCTTCGCTCTCCTCCTGAGGCATGCGTTCAGCACAGCGCAAGAAGGGATCCACCTGCGGACCAGATCAGATGGCAGGCTCTTCAACCTCGCCCGCCTCAGAGCAAGGACAAAGGTCCGTGAAGCCCTCATCAGAGACATGCTATTTGCCGACGATGCCGCAGTTGTGACCCATACTCAGCAGGACTTGCAGTCACTAATGGACCGCTTCTCCCAGCCTGCAAAGATTTTGGTCTGACCATCAGTCTTAAGAAGACAAACGTCCTGGGCCAAGACACGCCATCTCCACCAGCCATCACCATTGATGACTACGAGCTTGAAGCCATCCATCAATTCACATATCTTGGGTCCACCATCACCGATAACCTCTCCCTTGACACAGAGGTCGACAAGAGGATCGGGAAGGCAACAACAACACTAGCCCGCCTCACACAAAGGGTGTGGACAAATCCCAAGCTGACCACAAAGACAAAGTTGGCTGTATACAACGCCTGTGTCCTCAGCACCTTGCTGTATGGCAGCGAGGCGTGGACCACGCATGCTCATCAGGAGAAAAGGCTCAATACCTTCCACCTGAGAAGCCTACGGTGCATATTTGGCATTTCCTGGTAAGACAAGGTGACCAACACCGAAGTCCTAACCTGCGCTGGCCTCCCAACCATGTATACCATGCTGAGACAGCGTCGGCTGCGCTGGTTGGGCCACGTTCGCCGCATGGAAGATGGTCGCATCCCAAAAGACATCCTTTATGGTGAGCTTGCCACAGGGCAGAGAAACATTGGCCGCCCACAGCTGAGATACAAAGACGTTTGTAAGCGTGACATGAAGGCGCTTGAGATCAACACTGAGTCCTGGGAGGACCTCGCAGACGACCGCAACAGCTGGAGAACTACTCTCAAGAAACAGCTGCGGATAGGTGAGGACAAACTGTCAGCTGCTGCAGCAGAAAAGCGAGTTAGCAGAAAAGGGATGACAGCCAAACAGACCAGCGTCAGCATACACATGCGACCGCTGCGACAGAGACTGCCTCTCTTGCATTGGTCTGTACAGTCACAGGCGACGCTGCTTGGACCAAGCAGACAGCCCATCTAGACATTAGAACGGATGTACTTTGTCCATGACCGAAGGAGGCCTACTATATGTATGTAGTATGTATGTATGTATGTATGTATGTATGTATGTATGTATGTATGTCAACTCACCAGCATGGAGTGGAAAGCAAAAAAACCAGACAAGTTGACCACAAACTGTCCACTGCAGGCCTTTCAACTTCACACTGAAAGACAGTGTGGTAGATTTCATTATCCGACGGTAACCCCAACTTCTTCCCGGCAAGACTTCTGTCACTGTATTACTCAACCTTTCATCGCTATGAGACCCAGCTCAGCCCACTCATGACAACCTGATCAACTCACGTAACTAATTACCCTAATGAATGAGCCCGATATATCACATCATTAGTCTCTCTCCAAACACTGAATACTGGCAAAGTGAACACATCAGCAGATACATCAATCAGTCAGTTATATCGCATCATTGGTCTCTACCCAAACTTTACAATACTGGTAAATTGTCAGTGTCTACATCAATCAGCCTGTTATATCATACCACTGATTTTTGACAAACACTAAAATACTGGTATAGTGAATACACCAACAGTGTCTACATCAATCAGCCTTTTACCTCACATCATTGATTTCTCTCCAAACAGTACAATGCTGGTAAAGTGAACATACCAACAGTGTCTATAGGCACATCGATCAGCATGTTGTATCACATGATTGGTCTCTCTCCAAACACTACAATACTAGTAAAGTGAACATACCAACAGTGTCTACATCAATCAGCACTTCTATCACATCATTAGTCTCTCTCCAAACACTACAATACTAGTAAAGTGAACATACCATCAGTGTCTATAGGCACATCGATCAGCATGTTGTATCACATGATTGGTCTCCTGTAAACTGTACATACCATAACATGCACATTGCTCTCTAAAGGAATAGAACATTAATTTATCAAACTTTCAATCAAGGCAAAACAGACGCCAACAAAACATGAAATGAAAACAAGCACTGAGAATCACAGGAACATAAGCACCTGGAATCCTGGTAAAAAAGAGTGAAAAGAGGGAGATAAGGATAAATGCAAAGTGAGAAAAATGGTAGCAGAAAACACACACACACACACACACACACACACACCACACACACACACACACACACACACACACACACACACATGCACACACACCACACACACACACACACACACACACACACACACACACACACATGCACACACACACATACAAACACACACACATATACATGCGCGCGCGCATCTGTATGATCCCAGCTTGTGAATGACACACATAGTTACACACGCACGCACTCCCTAACGGATGTCTATTCTCTCTATGAAGAACATCAACACATGCTCTCTTTCTCTTACACTCACACACACACACACACACACACACACACACACACACACACACACACACACACACACACACACACGCACGCACAAACACAAACACACACACATAAACACACACACACACACACAAACACACACACACATAAACACAAACACACACACACAAACACAAACACACACACACACACACACACAAACACAAACACACATCTGTATGATCCCAGCAGGTGAATGACACATGCACGCACTCACCTGAAGGATTTCTATTCTCTCTATGAAGAACATCAACACATGCTCTCTTTCTCTTACACCTCACACACACACACACACACACACACACACACACACACACACACACACACACACACACACACATACACACACACACACACAAACACAAACACACACACACATAAACACAAACACACACACACAAACACAAACACACACACACACACACACACAAACACAAACACACATCTGTATGATCCCAGCAGGTGAATGACACATGCACGCACTCACCTGAAGGATTTCTATTCTCTCTATGAAGAACATCAATGTATGTCTTCGATTCACTCTTGGTCCAGAGAATGGGCTTGACCTGGTTGGTGTGGCTTGCTTGGCTATGTCCCAGCGTTTGTCATCTTACCATTCAGTTTGTAAACAAGATAACTGACTGCGTCCGAATTGGTCATACAGTGCATGGACAGCCGCCTCTCCCCTTTACTTGATGAAATGACTATTGAGTGGCATCGAAGCTTGGTACATCAGTGGTGTCAAGAAACTGATCGGCAATCAACTCCTCCAAAGCACAGGTACTATTCTGCACTCTTGACAACAAAGCAGCGATTGAAAACTTTCCACCAGTTATGTTCAGACAAACCAATATCGAGCAAACAAACAACTTACGATACATTGTCCTCAGTTTTGATATGATGCTAACCTTCAGAAAACATGTGGAAACCCCACACTCAAATGTAAAAAAGGCCTTTCAGTCCTGTAAACAGTTGTGGCAAAAGGCACTGAGCAACGTTATCTCTTTCAGGTATATAGAACTGTAATACTGAGGGTCATCGATGATGGACTGGGCCTCACTACATTGTCACAGTCAAACCTGCTAACGCGAAGAAGAACACAAAACAAAACAATGTGGGTGATCCTTGGAACCAGAAAAGACACACCTATGGACACCATGTGATACCTGCTTGACATTCCTTCAATACAGGCAAGACACAAAATAGAACAAATGATGGTATATTTCAGGGCACAGGAAAACCCAGAAAACACGCTTCATGAGATAGTCAGAACACCAAAATGCAACAGACTCCAACATGGAAAATCATGGATGGGACAGGCAGAAGAATCCATTCAGTAAGTGTGTCAATTGATATAACTCAACGAGACAAAGGAATGGGGGAAACATCCAAACCATTTCAAAAATATATACACAAAATCTAAGGAGACACTGTTGCAAATGGTCAAAAAGAAAAGCACACTCATGGAACAATTAAGTTGCACCCCCAAAGATGTAATCATATACATCGATGGCTCATTCATTAATACAAAATCTGGACTGGGCTTAACTGTCAAATAGAATGAAAACACCATACATGAAGAAAACGCTACACGTGATATCACAGCCTCCAGCCTAATGATGGAAATTGAGGCAATCACACATGTACTCCAATGATTATCTTTACTGGATAATGCCTTCATCCTAACTGACTCCATGGATCTGCTTCAAAAAGTGCAAAATGGAGAGGGAATCCCAGAATGGTTAAAAAGCGATGAGTAGTATCAACCTACAAAATCTCAGATGGATCTACTGCCACAGACACGCTAGTGTTAAGGGAAATCACGTGCCGACAAACTTGCAGGCAATACCATTACAACAAAAATTCTTTATCTTGGAAAGTCTGAGATCCTTAGACGCTTAAAATTGTACCTTCCGGAATAAGATATGAGTCATCGTACCATCGACCATCTTACCCAAAAAATGACTGGAATAAGGAAAAGGCCGAAAATCTGCTAAGAAATGAAAAACAAAAGCAACTGCTAATCAGATCAATATTTGGGCTTTTCCTGAAACAGAGATAAAGATAAAGTGAAGAAAGGGAAAATACAACTGGAGAAAAGACAAATTTGTCACACTGTCTGTCTGTGTGTTTGTCATCTCTGTTGATTATTGTCTACATATCTGAAATCTGTCATGATACTTGTCTACCTTTTGTTTTGTTTTATCATCTGCAGTATCGATGTTGATTGGCGTATATGTGAGCACTTGTATATGTGTGTTTCCTTGTTGTTGTTGTTGTGTTGTTGGCTATCTTGCTGTGTGAATGCATGAATCTATATATGTGTATGTGTCTGTGTGCTAAGATGTATTTCCTGTTATTTACTGTTATTTGTCCATTCTCATTTCTTACTTGTTTACTTATCTACATGCTCCTTTATATATTATTTTTTTTATTCATTTATTCATTCATTTATTTATTTATTTATTTACTCACTTACTTACTTACTTACTTACTTACTTACTTACTTACTTACTTACTTACTTACTTACTTATATATTTACCTAAATTCCTCCTTTCTTTCCTCGGAAGTGGACGACAGACTGGCTGGGTTACGATTAATGAAATTTTGTCTTCATCTCTATGATAGGCATTGGAGGCTTCGTGGATTGACTGGGGGGGGGGGGCTTTTTGTGATGTGAGGCAAGTTTACACTGAGTGGGTAGTTGTGTTGTGATTAAGAATTTAATTCTTTACTTATTTATCTGTTCTTTTCTTTGAAGATAAGATGCACATACACACATATTTACATTTAACCAGGATGGTTCCAATGATAGACTGATACAATGCTAGTAAAACAAATGTAGGCTAGGTAAACCATAGGCTAGGTAGGACCTCAGGACCTGGCCACTCATGTGTTTATTTTCAGGCTGAAGGCTTGTGCCATGATTACCATCATATGACTAAATTCCAGTCCCCTCCAAGAATGATTCCATCGTAAGTTAGTTGTTGAATATTATTTTGTAAATCGGTATAAAATTGAGGAGTGTCAGTGTTTGCCCCATAAATGTTTGCAAGAGCCAATTCTTTTCCATAGTGTGAATAATAATGATAAGGTAATTACCCTTGGTGTCCCTAAGGACCATAAATATTTACAAGAGCCAATTCTTTTTCCATAGTGTGAATAATAATGACAAGGTAATTACCCTTGGTGTCCCTAATAACTTTTTTTCACTTTGAAATCAAAATTGTTGTTGAATAGTATTGCAACTCCCCTTGACTGTGATATATGTGAAGCAAAATAACAATATATCTCCATTCGGTTCTTATTTGTTTCTCTGATTTTTGTGTGAAATGAGTGTCTTGTAAAAAGAATATAGAGTTTTGTTTCTGTCTAAGAAACTGGAAAACATCTCTCCTTTTCTGAAAATTTCCAAGGCCTTGTACATTTGCTGAGGTTATTGAGAGACTACTCATCCGATACATATCACTGTAACAAATACTTTCCCCTATGTTTTAGTAAACCCCGTCCCGTTTTACCTTGTTTTGAAATGAAAAAATCAAAAATATGAACAAGTAACATAAAACATGACGAGTTAACATTCAATATAACACAAAAACGCAACAAAATGTTATTTCAGACAGTGACTACAGGCCTTGCTTCGGCGGAGCTTATACGACATTCCTACAAAAATTGCTTACAAAAAGCAACTGCAAGGAGCAGTGAACCTTTTCTAGAAAACAAAACAAACCACAAAACAAACCACAAGATTGCATTTCCAACACCACAATGGCAAAGATATTCCATATTGTGAATTCTAAAAGTTTGACCAACCCGGATTACAAACGGGCATACAATGCCATGAGACACATCACAAAACAAACCACAAGATTGCTGAAAGCACAAAGCGTCTGTGACTTATTCACCTTCCTGACGATTCATAGTATCATGCATAATGGTCTGGTGAGTTGTAGTCTCACCAGGACATACGAGTAGAAGGCGAAGCAAGGAGATACAGCGCGCTTGACAAGGGCCGGTGTGGCCGAAACGTTGTGCGTTTTTAAAATGAGTGGTTTTGTCCTATTTGTGTGTGGTGCATAATTTTTGTATATATATTTTTCAAGAAAAATGAAGAGTAAACAAACCATGATTCATCATCATCAGGTGCCCTGCCGCATGGCGTTGGCGATCATGGACTTCCATCTGTCTCTATCTCTCGTTGCCCCTAGCATCTCCCCCACCCTCCTCGTCCCCAGCCACACTGCAAGTCCGTCCAGCATTCTCTCCCTGGGTCTACCTGGTGCTCTCTTTCCCTCCAGCTTTCCCGTTGTGACCAGGTGTTCCAAATTCCCCTTCCTCATAAAATGGCCTATAAATGTTGCCTGTCTTTTCCTAATCTTCCTTATGAGTGATCTACTTGTGTCTGCCTCCATCAAGACTGTCTCGTTTGTTTTCTATATGTTCTCGCCATGACTCTTGCTGTTTCAGGACGTGGCAAAAGATCTCTGTCTGTCCCTGAATAACAGCACAGACGTGGCACAGGCCGTGGATTGAGATGTCTGTGTAGTGACAACATGGCCAAACCTGACGGCTGGTGGAAGACCGTTCTGCCAACGTCCCCAGCCTCCAATCCATGCTTCACAGGTGGTCTTTACGATCGTCTGGTGGCCAGGTATATGAGTCGCCTGTCTGTCAGTTTGTTGTATTTGATTGACTGTGCTTCTGTCTGTGTGTTACTGTCTGTCAGTTTGTTGTATTTGATTGACTGTGCTTCTCTCTGTGTCATTCTCTCATTCTGTGTGTCTGTCTGTTTTTCTTTCTGTATATTTGTCTCTGTCTCTGTCTGTCTCCCTCTCTCTCTGCCTCTGTTTGTCTGTCTGTCTGTCTCTGTCTTTATCTCTTTCTCTCTCTGTCTCTCTATCTCTCTGTTTCTGTCTCTCTCTGTCTCTCTGTCTCCCTGTCTCTCTCTCTCTTGTCTTTCTCTGTCTTTCTCTCTTTCTCTGTCTCTCTGTTTCTGTTTCTCTCTGTCTCTCTGTCTCCCTGTCTCTGTCTCTGTCTCTCTCTCTCTGTCTTTCTCTGTCTTTATCTCTCTCTGGGGTATAGGGGGCTCTGGAGAGAGATAGTACCTTTGTAGCCTGGTTGCTGCTTCTTAATTGAAGGATGGGCGCACTGGTTCTCCTCCATCTCCTAAATCTCTCACATGCTGGCTCCAAGCGCCATACCCCGGGACCTCGCCTCAGCAGGCGTGCTAAACCATATGAGGGGGTGATGCTAACACGACATCACTGGGCTTAACCTCAAAATGAAGATGACCGGCCAAGGCGGAGAAAGTTCCTAGATGAACCTAACGGCTACGTGTTCGAGACCAGGGCGAACCACCAAGTAGGAGGATATCGGCTGTGGTCTGGCATGGAGAGGGATAATAATAATAATAATGAGTACTTATAAGCGCAAGATCCAGAGAACTCTGCTCCAAGCGCTTTACAATTCACCCTATCTTTACCACCCCTATTCGCCACTTCAACATTAGCAGTTATACATACATATCAATCAAGTCTACTATAATTACAATGACATCAACACAAACAGAAACATGTCTATCAAATCTAACCAATAGTTGCCCATCGGACAGACAATAATAGATATTACATCACAAGTTATCCAAAATACACAAACAACCACACCCACAATGCACATTATATAATACACGAATCATGCGCACAAACGCAACAGCCCAAACAATATTTTAAAAACAGAAACTTTTTTCACATTTTTCTATACAGATGTGTTTTGAGGCCAGATTTGAATGAGGTGATTGTGTCTGAGTGCCTAAGGATGTTGGGGATGTTGTTCCATGTTTGGGGTGCTTGATAGGAGAATGCTCGTTGTCCGTATGTTTTTGTTCGAATGCGGGGGATGCGAAAGAGTCGTGTGTCTGCAGAAGAACGCAACTGACGGGATGGTGTGTAGATGTCAAGAAGCGAGGATAGGTATTCTGGCGCAGTGTTCGAAACAATCGAAAAGGAAAGAGTAGCAAGCTTGTAATCTATTCTGTCAGAGACAGGCAGCCAGTGCAGAGTGCGGAGGAGAGGAGTGACATGGTCAAACTTAGAGGATTTAAAGATGAGACGTGCAGCGTTGTTCTGAATCTTTTGAAGTCTGTCTAAAAGGTTTTTGGGGATGCCAGCTAAGAAAGAGTTGCAGTAATCAATCCTTGAAAGAACAAATGCACAAATTAGCGTTTTGGTTGCATCAACAGACAGGTAATGACGGACAGAGCTGATTCTACGTAACTCTAGATACGCTACCCTACAGATGTTTGAGATGTGTTGCTGGAAGGTCAGACTCTGATCAAGCGTAACACCGAGACTGCGAACAGTGGGAGAGAAAGGAATGTCAACGTCATTTATCAGAAGAGACTTCGGAAGAGAAGGATCATGGAGAAATTTAGTGGGACAGGCGAGTAGAAGTTCAGTCTTGTCGTCATTCAGTTGTAGTTTGTTGTGCGTCATCCAGGACTTCAGATCCGAGATACAGTCCTGCGTGCGTGTCACCAAGCCGTCGAGTTCCGCCAGTGAGGCCGACTGATGAAGCTGTGTATCATCAGCGAAGCTCTCATGTGACAAGGCATGACGACTGATGACATCAGACACAGGACTGGCGTACAGCACAAACAGGATCGGTCCTAGGACCGAACCCTGTGGGACACCATACGCCAAGACAGACTCTTCCGAATACCTGGAGTTGACACACACAGTCTGAGTCCGATCAGTCAAATAAGAGTGGATCCAGGAGAGAGCAAGGTCACGTATGCCAAAAGAGTGCTGAAGCCTGTTCAGGAGAAGTGTGTGGTCTATAGTGTCAAATGCTGCGGACAGATCTAATAACGCCAGTACTGACACTCTATCATCGTCCAAGCCAAGGAGAATATCATTAACTATCTTCAAGAGTGCTGTTTCTGTGGAGTGTGCCTGCCTGTATGCTGACTGGTGCGGATTGAACAAATGATTCTGATGAAGATGCTCAAGTAGTTGTGACAAGACAATCCTTTCTACTAATTTAGACAAAAATGACAAATTTGAAACAGGCCTATAGCTCTTCAAACAATTTCTATCCAATGAGGGTTTTTTGATCAGTGGTCGAACAATGGCATGCTTGAACACAGACGAAAAAGAACCAGACGACAAAGAATCATTGACCACATGAGTAATATATGGCAAGAGCACATCAAGACATTTGCGAAGCATGGATATGAGATAGGGTCCAGTTCACACGACTTTGGGCTCATACTCAAACATACTTTCTTCACAACCTCATCACTGACAGACTGAAAGCAGCTCAATGACGGCCCAGCATACAAACGATCCGATACAGGCGGTGGCTGAGTATCTACAGAGTCCAGCTTCTGACGAATCAAAGCTATTTTATTGTTAAAAAAGTCCGCAAATTTCTGGGGAAGTTCATGAGCCGAGAACAAGGTTGGAACAGGCGAGGCATTCTTCTTACACAACAGTCTATTTGTTACACTGAACAACTGTTTGGCAGTTGTGCATGCAACGATTTTGGATGAGAAGAACACAGATTTGGCGCAATCAACAATGGCAGTAACACGATTACGGGCAGCCTGGAAAATCTGCCAGTGCACAGTAAGTCTGGTAGCGCGCCACTGTCTCTCCGCTCTCCTCCGCTCACGCTTGGCCACAAGCAGTTCAGGTCCCACAGCAGTGTACCATGGCGATGAGGGACGTGTAGAAACCAAACGACGGGTTGGAGGAGCGTGTCGATCTAGTGTAGCACGCAAACAACCAAAGAGTTGATCAACAGTGGGCTTGACAGGCATGTCCTTCACCACGTCGGCCTTGAAGGCCTCCATGTCGATGTCGGCGAGTCGGCGCACCTCCCTGTAGGTTTTAGGCACAGGAGGTTTGGCGAGGTTCAGATCACAGGTCACACAGAAGTGGTCTGACGCCAGGGTGTGGTCAACGACTGTAGACCTCACGAGACCGTCTTCCTCCCTGTACACCACCCAGTCCACAGTATTACCAAGTTTATGAGTTGACTCAGTCACTGACTGGCTGAGACCAAAAAGACTGAGGATATCAAGGACTTTGGACGTATAAAACTGCGAGGGGTTGTTGAAATGGTAGTTGAAATCGCCCACTATGAGAGGAGAGCCAGACAGACTGTTGGCATACTCCAGGAAGTCGGGCAACTGTTCTACAAACATAGACTCAGTCAGATTGTACTTTTTCTTGGCTGGACGGCGATAGAGGCAGAAAACGTTGAGATGAGTTTGCTGGAAAGACAGAGTCAACTGAGACAGTTCAAAGGCCGTGTGAGTGAATGGAAAGTCAGAAGTGAAGGTGATGTGGGGTTGCAGTCTATCAGACACGACGAAGGCTATACCGCCGCCACACGTTGCAGTAACACGAGGGAATGAGGTGGGGGTGTAACCAGGGGGTGCTAAATCTCGGCATTTCGGCTCATCTCCGGCCTCGCGAAGCCAAGTCTCAGTGACACAGAAGATATCAACACCGTGTTCTAGAATGTAGTCATTGATGGCAGAACGTTTTTGCTTGCATGTATGTCCGACAGATTGAGCGTTGAATAACGATAGGCACACATCATCTGACCGATCAGCCCCATAGCCACCAAGAGGCACACGAACAAGATTTTGGTAGTTAATGCATGCAGTACTAGCCTGTTTCGAAGCGTCAGAGCCAGACCCAACAACAACATTTATCTTCCTCCGCTTGCGACGTCCTCCACGGTGAGAGCGGACACGGGGGAGACGGCATCCAATACCAGCATCTCTGATCGCTCTAACAACACACGGATCAAGCACAGCAGGGGACACAGACAACAGTTCGTTGCGTGTGTAAGACACGCGAGTACAGCACGGCAAAGTTAAGTCAGGCGGGCGCCTGTTGAAGGCGAAGCCACCGCAGGGAGGGGTGAGCAAGGCAAGTTGCACGTGAGGCGGCAGACAATGCCGCTCTGTTTGCCGCTCAAGCAAACATGGCTGACTCTGACACACAACAAGACTTACAAAGTTTGACAGAAAAACCAGCCACACAGCACGAAGTTCCAAGGGCACCGTGGCACAAAACGTACACCAGAACAAAGTCCAATCCATAACAGTTCACTCCGCACAATATCACACACGGTTCCACCACCATTCCCTCACAAATACACTTTCTTTCCAAAGCTCGTGGCTATGCTGCCTGCTAGGCGTAGCGCTTCAATACCAAGGGATGGGCTCCGCCATGCGACATTGCCCAAGAAACGCCAATGAAGATGACAACAAAAAGGAGAATCATACCGGATCGGTCGTCGCCCGGATTCAGGACCGCCTCTTCCGTTGGCAGGAATCACCAGGGCAGAAGTGGAAACTATGCTACTGATGGACCAACGAAAACTATCCGTGCCAGAAATAACATCGTCATCGGCACCTGGAATGTACGAACACTCAGAGAAGCTGCGAAACTAGAGGAATTAGAGCATGAAATGAAAAGATATCGCTGGAACATACTAGGTCTATGTGAAGTACGATGGAAAAACTACGGAGAAACATCAACTACAGAAGGTCACACGTTGTACCACAACGGGAGAGAAGAGCGCCACAAGCTTGGAGTAGGAATCCTCGTTCACAGAGACACTGTAAATGCTGTCATGGGATGCCGACCAATCTCCAGTCGAATCATTACCCTATGGTTGAAAGCATCACCATTCAACATCACAGTCATTCAAGCATATGCACCAACAACAGACCATGATGATGAGGAAGTGGAAGACTTCTATAACCAGATACAGGGAGTCTTAGATGAAATGCCGGAGAAAGACATTGTCATAGTACAGGGCGATTGGAATGCAAAGATCGGAGAAGATGAGTGTAAAGATTGGAATGGAACTTGCGGGCCTTACTGTAACAGCAACACAAATGACAGAGGTTTAAGACTCCAGGAATTCGCCAGCTACAACGATTTCAGGGTGATGAACACCTTCGGCCCACACAAAGCGTCAAGAAGATGGACCTGGCACAGCCCAGGTGGTGATCATCACAATCAAATAGATTACATCATGGTCAAACGCAGATTTCAGTCTAGTGTCAACATCGCCAAGACCAGAAGTTTTCCAGGAGCTGACATTGGCAGTGATCACGAACTTGTGATGATGTCATTTGCACTACGTTTAAAAAAACTGCAGGAAACGGGGCAACATTAGAATTAAATTCATATGGACAAACTAAAGGACCCGAGCATACAAGACTCCTTCCAAGCAAACATCGGAGGTAAATTCGCACCACTCATAGTCTTGAATCATGAGGATACAGAAGTAGAATCATTAATCGACGCCTGCAACAATTCCATGACAGAAACAGCAGAAACGCTCCTCGGCAAACCGCGAGTGAAAAAGAAGCCCTGGGTCACGGACAACATCCTAGATCTATGTGACACACTGTAACACCCAACATGTACAATATCAAACACACACGTTATGGACACACTGTAACACACAACATGTACAGTATCAAACACGTTATGGACACACTGTAACACACAACATGTACAGTATCACACACACACGTTATGGACACACTGTAACACACAACATGTACAGTATCAAACACACACGTTATGGACACACTGTAACACATAACATGTACAGAATCATACACAAACGTTATGGACACACTGTAACACACAACATGTACAGTATCAAACACACACGTTATGGACACACTGTAACACACAACATGTACAGTATCAAACACGTTATGGACACACTGTAACACACAACATGTACAGTATCAAACACACACGTTATGGACACACTGTAACACACAACATGTACAGTATCAACCACGTTATGGACACACTGTAACACCAACATGTACAGTATCAAACACACGTTATGGACACACTGTAAACCAACATGTACAGTATCAAACACGTTATGGACACACTGTAACACACAAATGTACAGTATCAAACACACACGTTATGGACACACTGTAACACACAACATGTACGTATCAAACACGTTATGGACACACTGTAACACCACAGTACGTATCAACACTCACGTTATGGACACACTGTAACACACAACATGTACAGTATCAAACACCGTTATGGACACACTGTAACACACAACAGTACAGTATCAAAACGTTATGGAACACTGTAACACACACAAATGTACAGTATCAAACCACACGTTATGGACACACTGTAACACACAACATGTCAGTATCAAAAACACTTTGGACAACGAACAAGACCTGTAACACAAACATGTACAGTATCAAACACACACATTATGGACACACTGTAACACACAACATGTACAGTATCAAACACACGTTATGGAACCTGTAACACACAACATGTCAGTATCAAACACGTTATGGACACACTGTAACACACCAACATGTACAGTATCAAACACTATGACACTTAAAAAGTACGTTCAACACGTGGAACGTACACACCAACATGTACAGTATCAAACACAACACGTTATGGCACACTGTAACACACAACATGTACAGTATCAAAACACGTATGGAACACTGTAACCACAACATGTACAGTATCAACACCGTTATGGACACACTGTAACACACAACATGTACAGTATCAAACACACACGTTATGGACACACTGTAACACACAACATGTACAGTATCAAACACACACGTTATGGACACACTGTACACACAACATGTACAGTATCAAACACGTTATGGACACACTGAAACACATGTACAACACACAACAGTATGACACCGTACACAACAGACGTCAACACGTTATGGACACACTGTAACACACAACATGTACAGTATCAAACACACACGTTATGGACACACTGTAACACACAACATGTACAGTATCAAACACGTTATGGACACACTGTAACACACAACATGTACAGTATCAAACACAACGTTATGGACACCTGTAACACACAACATGTACAGTATCAAACACGTTATGGACACACTGTAACACACAACATGTACAGTATCAAACACACACGTTATGGACACACTGTAACACACAACATGTACAGTATACAAACAACACGTTATGGACACACTGTAACACAACATGTACAGTATCAAACAACGTTATGGACACACTGTAACACACAACATGTACAGTATCAACACACACTTATGGACACACTGTAACACACAACATGTACAGTATCAAACACACTTATGGACACCTGTAACAAAAACATGTACAGTATCAAACACACAGTTATGGACACACTGTAACACAAACATGTACAGTCAAACACTTGCACATGTACACACAATGTCAGTAACACTTTGGACACACGTAACACCAAATGTACAGTATCAAACACACACGTTATGGACACACTGTAAACACACATGTACAGTATCAAACACTGGACAACTGTAACACCAACATTCGTATCAAACCACACGTATGGACAATGTAACAAAAACGTACGGTATCAAACACGTTATGGACACACTGTAACCACAACATGTACAGTATCAACACAACACGTTTGGACACACTGTAACAACAACATGTACAGTATCAAACACACATTATGGACACCGTAACACACAACATGTACAGTATCAAACACAACGTTATGGACACACTGTAACACACAACATGTACAGTATCAAACACACATTATGGACACACTGTAACACACAACATGTACAGTATCAAACACACACGTTATGGACACACTGTAAACACAACATGTACAGTATCAAACACCACTATGTACACAACTGTAAACACAACTATGAACAGTACACAACAGACTTATATGGACACACTGTAACACACAACATGTACTGTATCAAACAAACACGTTATGGACACACTGTAACACACAACATGTACAGTATCAAACACACACGTTATGGACACACTGTAACACACAAATGTACAGTATCAAACACACGTTATGACACACTGTAACACACAACATGTACAGTATCAAACCACGTTATGGACACACTGTAACACACAACATGTACAGTATCAAACACGTTATGGACACACTGTAACACCAACATGTACAGTATCAAACACGTTATGGACACACTGTAACACACAAATGTACAGTATCAAACACACGTTATGGACACACTGTAACACACAACATGTACAGTATCAAACACACACGTTATGGACACACTGTAACCCAACATGTACAGTATCAAACACACACTTATGGACACCTGTAACACACAACATGTACTGTATCAAACAAACACGTTATGGACACACTGTAACACACAACATGTACAGTATCAAACACACACGTTATGGACACACTGTAACACACAACATGTACAGTATCAAACACACACGTTATGGACACACTGTAACACACAACATGTACAGTATCAAACACGTTATGGACACACTGTAACACACAACATGTACAGTATCATACACACACGTTATGGACACACTGTAACACACAACATGTACAGTATCAAACACACACGTTATGGACACGCTGTAACACACAACATGTACAGTATCAAACACGTTATGGACACACTGTAACACACAACATGTACAGTATCATACACACACGTTATAGACACACTGTAACACACAACATGTACAGTATCAAACACGCACGTTATGGACACACTGTAACACACAACATGTACAGTATCAAACACGTTATGGACACACTGTAACACACAACATGTACAGTATCAAACACACACGTTATGGACACACTGTAACACACAACATGTACAGTATCAAACACGCACGTTATGGACACACTGTAACACCCATCATGTACAGTATCAAACACGTTAGGGACACACTGTAACACACAACATGTACAGTATCAAACACGTTATGGACACACTGTAACACACAACATGTACAGTATCAAGCACGCACGTTATGGACACACTGTAACACCCAACATGTACAGTATCAAACACGCACGTTAAAGATGCTCTAAGTCATATCGTTGTGTGGTTATGGACACAGGAAAACACACAGCATGCACACCCACTGAAAGACTGAGTCAGTACGCAAACTGTGCAGCAACAAACCGCCTGCATAGTGTGGGTAAAACAACGTGCAGAACTCACGTTGAGATTAAAACAATCGGAATTTAAAAAATGTTTGTGGTTCTTTAGGCTCAAGCTTGCCAGTTGAGACAAAAGCACTTGTTGCTCTGCTCTGTACGTGTGTGTGTGTGTGTGTGTGTGTGTGTGTGTGTGTGTGTGTGTGTGTGTGTGTCTGTGTGTGTGTGTGTGTGTGTGTGTGCGTGTGTGTGTGAGTATTGGTGTGTGTGTA
>JAPXFY010000030.1:46513350-46555850 GCA_030674185.1 Monoplex corrugatus | reverse complement strand
CGTCCCACAGATAATCCTGTGTAGAGTTGAAGGAAGGGCACCGTAACAAGGGGAGATCATTAACCCTTTAACTCCCGCACCATGTCACCAGCATCCTGCATAGTTAACCAAGCTAGCAAAGCAAAAACTTAACTCTTTGTTTCTCTCATCCTGTCCACCAGGATCCTGCAGGAAGCTGGTGGATAGGTTGAGGGAGTCAAACAGGAAGCTGGTGTATGGGTGCAGGAGTCAAAGAGTGAAATTTTAGCAATTGGTGAATAGGGTGCGGAAGTTAAAGGGTTTAAGCGATACAAACACACTCTGAAAGGTACAAGGACACTCTGAAAGGTATAATGACAGTCCGAAAGGTATAACGACATTTGGAAAGGAACAAGGATACTCTGAAAGGTACAAGGACATTCTGATAAGTACAAGGACATTCAGAAAGGTACAAGGACACTCAGAAAGGTACATGAGCACTCTGAAAGGTACAAGAACACTTTGAAAGGTACAAGGACACTCTGAAAGGTACAAGGACACTCTGACAGGTAAAAGGACATTCTGACAGGTACAAGGACATTCGGAAAGGTAAGGTACAAGGACACTCTGAAAGGTACAAGGACACTCAAAAAGGTACGAGAAAACTCTGAAAGGAACAAGGACAATCTCAAAGGTACAAGGACACTCTGAAAGGTACAAGAAAACTTTGAAAGGTACAAGGACACTCTGAAAGGTACAAGGACACTCTGACAGGTAAAACGACATTCTGACAGGTACAAGGACATTCGGAAAGGTAAGGTACAAGGACACTCTGAAAGGTATAAGGACACTCTGAAAGGTACAAGGACACTCTGAAAGGTACAAGAACACTCTGAAAGGTACAAGGACACTCTGAAATGTACAAGAACACTCTGGAAGGTACAAGGACACTCTGAAAGGTGCAAGGACACTCTGAAAGGTACAAGGACACTCTGAAAGGTACAAGGACACTCTGAAAGGTATACGGACACTCTGAAAGGTTCAAGGACACTTTGAAAGGTACAAGGACATTCTGAAAGGTACAAGGACACTCTGAAAGGTACAAGGACACTCTGAAAGGTATACGGACACTCTGAAAGGTATACGGACACTCTGAAAGGTTCAAGGACACTCTGAAAGGTACAAGGACATTCTGAAAGGTACAATGACTCTCTGAAAGGCACAAGGACACTCTGAAAGGTACAAGGACACTCTGAAAGGTACAAGGACACTCTGAAAGGTTCAAGGACACTCTGAAAGGTACAAGGACATTCTGAAAGGTACAATGACTCTCTGAAAGGTACAAGGACACTCTGAAAGGTACAAGGACACTCTGAAAGGTACAAGGACACTCTGAAAGGTACAAGGACACTCTGAAAGGTAACTCCATCAGTGGTGGCATCAACACCACCACAGGAAGTCATTGCCCTGAAACCAGTAAGCTGACGACAACACTACACACAGGGCACACAGACATTCACACAGCACAGAACAGCTGACGACAACACTACACACAGGGCACACAGACATTGGCACAGCACAGAACAGCTGACGACAACACTACACACAGGGCACACAGACATTGGCACAGCACAGAACAGCTGACGACAACACTACACACAGGGCACACAGACATTGGCACAGCACAGAACAGCTGACGACAACACTACACACAGGGCACACAGACATTCACACAGCACAGAACAGCTGACGACAACACTACACACAGGGCACACAGACATTGGCACAGCACAGAACAGCTGACGACAACACTACACACAGGGCACACAGACAATGGCACAGCACAGAACAGCTGACGACAACACTACACACAGGGCACACAGACATTGGCACAGCACAGAACAGCTGACGACAACACTACACACAGGGCACACAGACATTGGCACAGCACAGAACAGCTGACGACAACACTACACATAGGGCACACAGACATTGGCACAGCACAGAACAGCTGACGACAACACTACACACAGGCACACAGACATTGGCACAGCACAGAACAGCTGACGACAACACTACACACAGGGCACACAGACATTCGCACAGCACAGAACAGCTGCTATTCAACTGAAGATAGACCGGCGGAAGCAGGACCCAGGATATCAGGACCCATAACCCAGGATATCAGGACCCATGACCCAGGATATCAGGACCCATCACACGCTGTCCTGTGGAAGCACGTGAGCCCTCAGGATTAGTCTCGTGTCCTTCACGAAGATCCACATCACACGATGGGGACCAGACATCCGTCACATCGATGACAGTCCGTCATCATCATTTTCGTGGCTGTAATGTCACTTTTCAGAAAAAAGTATTATCAATAGTACGGAATGATCTTGTTTGTGATGATCTGACGTTATTATACTATTAAACGAAAATATCATGCTCCAAGACGTCATTGTTCTGTGGCATTATTGTACTTGAAGACGCAGACTACTGACGTAAGGAAACACTTTGAAAAATAAGCAAAAAATATTATACCCAACATTATTATCGATATCTTTAGATCTGCAGTGGAAAAAAATCACCTGTACGTTAAAGTCATTCGTCGAAAACTTTTACTTAACTAGTGTTAGTTTTATCTGCAAAAAAAAATTACTAAGAACAGATAATACATCATCATCATGTGCCCGGCCGCATGGCCTTGGCGATCATGGCCCTCCATATGCATTTATCCCTTGTCGCTGCAAGTATATCTTCCACCCTCTCTGTCCTCAGCCACCCTGCAAGTCCATCCAATATTTTCTCCTTGGGTCTACCTGGTGTTCTCTTTCCTTCCAGCTTTCCTGTTGTGACCAGGTGCTCTAATTCTCCTTTCCTCATAAAACGGCCTATAAATGTTGCTTGCCTTTTCCTAATCTTCCTTACCAATGACCTTCTTGTGTCTGCCTCCATCAAGACTGTCTCGTTTGTTTTCTTTGCTGTCCATGGAACTCTCAACATTTCTCTGAGAAACCACATCTCGGCTGCCTCGACCTTGTTCTGGCTTTGTGTGTTGACTCATTACCGTATAACGTTATCGGTACTATATAACATCTAAGAACTCTCTTTCTGATATTAACTGATAGACATTTGTTGGTAAGAAAGCTTTTCATCTTCTTGAACGCTGTATTGGCTTGGCTGATCGTGCTGGCTATTTCTGATGTGCATCTGCCATCTCGTGAGATGACCGTTCCCAGATATTTTAATTATCAGCCTGTCTCAAAGTTGTGCCGTTTGCTGTTATTTTGCATGAGGGGATTTCATGTTTTTGTTGTTGTTGTTTTTTGTTTGGATTACCTTGACTTCCGTCTTCTCGCTATTTAGCTCCAACCCTTTATTTTCGCTTTCTATTTCTGTTATATTCACAAGGTTTTGTAGGTCCCTTTCATTTTCTGCAATTAGCACGGTGTCATCTGCGTAACGAATGATGTTTATCATTTTTCCTCCAACCTTTAGTCCAGAGCATTCTTCTAGGTTTCTCAGGATGGTTTCGCTGTAAAGTGAAAACAAATCTAGTGACAGAACACAGCCTTGCCTGACTCCTTTTTTGATATTTTGGAAGGAGCTGTTATCGTTTTCTATTCTTATTGCTGCTGTATGTTCCCAATACGAATTTCTGATTGTTCGTAGATATTTTCCATCAATATTGAGTATTTCTAGTTGGTTGATCAATTCTTCATGTCTTACCCGATTGAAAGCCTTGGTATAATCAACAAAAGATAACATAAATTCTTAGTCAACTCGACTGACCTCTCTTTCATAGTTCTTACGATGCACATGGCCTTAATAATCCCTTTCCCTTCCACAAATCCACACTGTTCTTCTGCTATTTCTCTTGGGCTTTTCCTGGTTTCATTTTTTTCAATGTTGCTCTAATTTGATCTTTCATTATCGGTGGTCTTTCAGCGTTCTTTTTCATAAAGTGTTCTTCGTTTCTGTCATCTTCAAAAATGTCTTTAATGTACTCTCCCCATCTGTCTAATATTTTGTCTTGTTCCATGATAAGCGTACCATCTTTCGATTTTAAGCATCCAGTTGATGTGCATTTCTTTTCCTGTGGGCAATTTCTTCAGTTCTTCTGTAAATACCCTGAGGATCCGTTTTGTGTCGGTCTTGTCTTTCTTTGCACTTTGTTTTCAGCCAAGCTTCTTTAGCTTCATTGCACCTGTTCCTTTTTTTGTTTTGTTTATCTTCCTGTATCTTTCCTCTTTTCCCTTTGCCTTCCTCCATTCTTCCATCAAGCCCAGACTTTCTTTTGTCATCCAGTTTTTGTTTTGTTTGTTTGTTTTGTTGTTTGTTTGATTTCTTCACAAGCTTCATTTATCGAGTTTCTCAACTTTGTCCATTGTTCCTCACCTTCACCAACGTTTTCCAGAGCACTGAATGTGTTTTGAACATGTACGAAAATCATTGAAAACAGCTTACACTGCTAACAGTCGAAAACTCTGAGGGCCGGACTTTGGCGTGGAGATCATCAGGAGAGAATGCGTCGCTGTTTCGGGCTCTTCCTCTCTACAGCTTCAATGACGCACCGAGCCCCCTCACCGATGTGAGGTCTCCCTGCCAGTTCGACTGTATGCCTTTGCCATCAACCGTCAGGACTCGCTCCAGGAGGTGTCCTCTCTCTTCAACCAGATCCAATGACTTGCTTTCTCTACGGTCTTCTGTAGAGCTTTTGTCATGGTTTACACTTTCTTCGGACCAAGTCCAGCCACTTTCATCCACTTTCTGACGCTATTTGCGATGTAACCTCTGCAGCCGACTTCGACTGGGAAGTGCGTTGCTTTCCATCCCGCCTCCTCGCATTCATCGACAAGAGCCTCGTAGCGATTCTCCTTCCGCTCGTGTGCAGCCCTGATATTGTCTTCGTGGGACACCGTCAGCTCCACAAGGTGCACCTCTCTCTCTTCCTTGCTCCATACCACCAGGTCTGGCTTCTTCGTTGTTGGGATGGGGAAGAATCTCTCGCAGCCCTCAAGGTCTGCGGCTACCTCCCACAGGCCACCACACTGACCATCCGTGGCCTCGCTTGCCTTCTTTCCATCAGGAATCTTGCTTCCTTGCGGTACAAACACGATCTTGCCCAGTCCTTGTTTCTGCGGCTTAAGAGCGTATTTTCCCTCCTCCACCTGCTCCTTCGCCATCTTGGTAAACACCTTGAGCACTTCATTGTGTCTCCAGGTGTATCTATTCAGGGCCAGGTGGCAGTTTAATTAATTAATTTAATTACAATATTTTTTTTTTATATAGCGCAAAATCTTGATAAAATCAAATCTAAGCGCTGAAGCAGACACACACGCAAGCACGCACGCACGCACGCACGCACACACACGCACGCACACACACACACACACACACACACACACACACACACACACACACACACACACACGCATGGCTATAAATGGGGAGAAAGAATAAAAGCAATAAAAGCAAGAATAAAAGCAATGGAAAATTATAGAGAGCATAGCATATACAATTATATATTATAACCATGTGATTCCCTCCGAGCGGAGACAGGCTGCAGAGGGGGGGGGGGGGGGGGGTTGAGTGAAGTTAGGATTTTATGCGGAGGAGAAAAGATGAGTTTTGAGAGCGGACTTGAGGATATGCTTCATGGTTCCTAGTTTGCTGCACCTGCACTTGTCATCTTCCTGGACCTTCCATCTGACTTAAGTTCACTGGTGAAGGCAGAACATCATAGGTGGACCGGAGAAGAAAGCCTAACCTCGATGTGTTCCACTCCCAGATCTCACTCCATCCAATCTTTCTTTCCACTACATGCTCCTCCCACCGGTCACCCGCCCTTGTTGAGCACACTGGATGAGGTGAACTTCTCGCCCTTCAGCCTCATTCTTTCGCACCTGCCCTGCTGCAGCTGCTCTTCTGTCTCGTTGGGACATCTTCCTAAAAGGTCTGAAGTCGCCGTTGCCAAGTCCCAACCTGCCCGTCTGTGCTGGACCTACAATGTCGCCATGTTCCAACGAAGAGATGATCTCGTCATCTGCATCCTCCGCATTCCATTTACTCGCTGTTCTGACTTCTGGCGGGTCGTCGCTGACTTTTTGATCCCTCGTTAAATGTTTTACGTGTAGCTCCATCTGTCTTAAAAGAGTCCAAGATTTAGTTTGATGTTACTTTTGTAGGTAATTTAGGCCTGTTTTTATATGTTTTAGTGTCTTTACTTATGATTAAATCTGTATTCAGGTATGTTTTCTTAAATCCCCTGTGAGATAAACTGGACGGAGTGGTCAACACCAGGGGCATGTTCTTGGATTATGTGCGCGAGCGTGTTGATATGTGTACTTAATTTTCTTTTCCTTTTTTTTCATGTTGAAGTTTTGTTTTTTCAAATGGTTATAACCTTGAAAGGGCTCTACACAGTCGGCTGGGCTTTAAATAAAAATAACAATGACAATGACAATGACAATAACAATAACGATTTCTGTAGATGTCTCCAGGTAGCACCATACCTGTGTGTTTATTGTTGGTGTTCGGGTAGCACCATACCTGTGTGTATATTGTTGGTGTCCAGGTAGCACCATACCTGTGTGTTTATTGTTGGTGTTCGGGTAGCACCATACCTGTGTGTTTATTGTTGGTGTCCAGGTAGCACCATACCTGTGTGTTTATTGTTGGTGTCCGGGTAGCACCATACCTGTGTGTTTATTGTCCGGGTAGCACCATACCTGTGTGTTTATTGTCCGGGTAGCCATACCTGTGTGTTTATTGTTGGTGTCCGGGTAGCACCATACCTGTGTGTTTATTGTAGGTGTCCGGGTAGCACCATACCTGTGTGTTTATTGTTGGTGTCCGGGTAGCACCATACCTGTGTGTTTATTGTCCGGGTAGCACCATACCTGTGTGTTTATTGTCCGGGTAGCACCATACCTGTGTGTTTATTTTCCGGGTAGCACCATACCTGTGTGTTTATTGTCTGGGTAGCCATACCTGTGTGTTTATTGTTGGTGTCCGGGTAGCACCATACCTGTGTGTTTATTGTTGGTGTCCGGGTAGCACCATACCTGTGTGTTTATTGTTGGTGTCCGGGTAGCACCATACTGTGTGTTTATTGTTGGTGTCCAGGTAGCACCATACTGTGTGTTTATTGTTGGTATCCGGGTAGCACCATACTGTGTGTTTATTGTTGGTGTCTGGGTAGCACCATACTGTGTGTTTATTATTGGTGTCCGGCTAGCACCATACCTGTGTGTTTATTGTCCGGGTAGCATCATACCTGTATGTTTATTGTTAGTGTCATCATGGTTTTTCTCGTCTTGGCCGTAGTCGTGCAGTTTGTTGATGTCTTGGTTACGTTGGTCCTGGTGATGATGGTAGTTATTGTTCCGGCCATTGCTGTATGGGTGGTGTGTAGAATTGTCAGGTGATGATGGTAGTTATTGTTCCGGCCATTGCTGTATGGGTGGTGTGTAGAATTGTGTCAGGTGATGACGGTAGTTATTGTTCCGGCCATTGCTGTATGGGTGGTGTGTAGAATTGTGTCAGGTGATGACGGTGTTTATTGTTCCGGCCATTGCTGTATGGGTGGTGTGTAGAATTGTCAGGAGATGATGGTAGTTATTGTTCCGGCCATTGCTGTATGGGTGGTGTGTAGAATTGTCAGGTGATGACGTAGTTATTATTCCGGCCATTGCTGTATGGGTGGTGTGTAGAATTGTTTAATCCTTAATTGTCCCCCCTGCTGCTGTCGTCTTTCAGGTGCCGGTGTACTGGCAGAAGAGCTGGCGGCTGTGTAAGCTGTTGTTTGTGCAGGCATTGTACCAACAATAGTCCACGTACCAAGCATTGTACCAACAATAGTCCACGTACCAAGCATTGTACCAACAATAGTCCACGTACCAAGCATTGTACCAACAATAGTCCATGTACGAAGTGTTGTCCCAACAATTTTCCACATACCAAGAATTTTGTCAAGAGTAGTCCACGTACGAAGCATTGTCCCAACAATTTTCCACATACCAAGAATTGTGTCAAGAGTAGTCCACGTACCAAGCATTGCACCAACAATAGTCCATTACAAAGCGTCGTACTAACAATAGCCCATGTACGAACTATATACCAACAATAGTCGATGTGCGAAGCATTGTACAAACAATAGTCCACGAATTGAACATTGTACCAACAATGGTCAATGTACCAAGCATTGTACCAACAATGGTCCATGTACCAAGCATTGTACCAACAATAGCCCGAGTACCAAGCACTGTACCAACAATGGTCCATGTACCAAGTATTGTACCAACAATGGTCCATGTACCAAGCATTGTACCAACAATAGCCCGAGTACCAAGCACTGTACCAACAATGGTCCATGTATCAAGCATTGTACCAACAATAGCCCGAGTACCAAGCATTGTACCAACAATGGTCCATGTACCAAGCATTGTACCAACAATAGTCAATGTACCAAGCATTGTACCAACAATGGTCCATGTACCAAGCATTGTACCAACAATGGTCCATGTACCAAGCATTGTACCACCAATAGCCCAGTACCAAGCATTGTACCAACAATGGTCCATGTACCAAGCATTGTACCAACAATGGTCAATGTACCAAGCAATGTACCAACAATGGTCCATGTACCAAGCATTGTACCAACAATGGTCCATGTACCAAGCATTGTACCAACAATAGCCCGAGTACCAAGCATTGTACCAACAATGGTCAATGTACCAAGCATTGTACCAACAATGGTCCATGTACCAAGCATTGTACCAACAATGGTCCATGTACCAAGCATTGTACCAACAATAGCCCGAGTACCAAGCATTGTACCAACAATGGTCAATGTACCAAGCATTGTACCAACAATGGTCCATGTACCAAGCATTGTACCAACAATGGTCAATGTACCAAGCAATGTACCAACAATGTTCCATGTACCAAGCATTGTACCACCAATAGCCCGAGTACCAAGCATTGTACCAACAATGGTCCATGTACCAAGCAATGTACCAACAATGGTCCATGTACCAAGCATTGTACCACCAATAGCCCGAGTACCAAGCATTGTACCAACAATGGTCAATGTACCAAGCATTGTACCAACAATGGTCCATGTACCAAGCATTGTACCAACAATGGTCAATGTACCAAGCAATGTACCAACAATGGTCCATGTACCAAGCATTGTACCACCAATAGCCCGAGTACCAAGCATTGTACCAACAATGGTCCATGTACCAAGCAATGTACCAACAATGGTCCATGTACCAAGCATTGTACCACCAATAGCCCGAGTACCAAGCATTGTACCAACAATGGTCCATGTACCAAGCATTGTACCAACAATAGTCCACGAACCAGCCCTTGTAGAGTGAGTCATCATACTATTGAACGTCTTACCCGAAAAGGAATAGATAGAAGAAGTGGCCGGAAATCCACTATGAAGGGAAAAACAAGAGCTGTCATTAATCAGACCAACATTGGTATCATCTTATAAAGTAACACTGCACAGAGTCTTACAGCGTGGAATGGAAAGTGTTTGGATTTTTCCCGAAACAGAGATAAAGGAAAAGTGAAGAAAAGAAACAGACAACTGAAGAACAAGCAAGTTTGCCAAACCGTCTGTGTGTGTGTTTGTAATCTGTTTGTTGAGTGTTATCCAGATATGTAAGTAAGTTTGTCATGATGTGTATATATGGGTATTTCCTGATTGCTGGTGTTGTTGTTGTAGCTGTTGTTGTCGGCCATCACGCTGTGTCGGTATGGGTGTGTACGTATCAATGTATGTGTGTATGATATGCTCTCTATAATTTTCCATTGCTTTTATTCTTGCTTTTATTGCTTTTATTCTTTCTCCCCATTGATAGCCATGCGTGTGTGTTGTGTGTGTGTGTGTGTGTGTGTGTGTGCGTGTGTGTGTGTGCGTGTGTGTGCGTGCGTATGTGCGTGCGTGCGTGCGTGCGTGCGTGCGTGCGTGTGTGTCTGTTTCAGCGCTTAGATTTGATTTTGTCGAGATTTTGCGCTATATAAATATTGTAATTATTAATTATTATTGTTATAATTATGTATGTGTGCGGGCATGTGGGTATATGCATGCATTTACTGTTATTTGTTATTTTCATCTCTGACCTGTTTATTTATCTACATACTCTTTTATTTTGTATTTATTTATTCACCTACTTACTTCTTGTTCGCTTACTCACTCACTCACTCACTCACTCACTCACTCACTCACTCACTTACTTACTTAATTACTTACTACTTACTTACTTACTTATTTACTTACTAACTTACTTACTTACAAACCTATCTATGATTAAGAAAATATTGTCTTCACCTTGTTGATAGATAGCTGAGCATTTGTGCATTGATTTGGGGGAGGGGGGGGGGGGTCCTGTCATGTGAGACGAGTTTATACAGAATAGCTAGTTGTGTTGTGATTCAGACCTTAATTATTTATTTATTTACTTTAAATGTATGTTCCTTTTTTGAAGGTAAGATACCACATATACATGTAATTTACATGTAACCAAGATTATTCCAGCGGAAGACTGATAAAATACCAGTATAAAATATAGACTAGGTAAAACATAGTGCAGGTAGGGCCTCAGGACCTGACCAGCCCATGGGTTTATGTGCAGGCTTAAGGCTTGAGCCATGATCACCATACACATGGCATCTGTAATGTTAATGCATATGGAATTCGTTCCGAGCGCGGAGACGTCATCTTGAGAAAGTAAAACTGAAACTGAAACAGTCCTTGCACCAACAATAGTCCACGTACTAAGCATTGTACCAACAGTACTCCACGTACCAAGCATTGTATCAACATAGTCCACGTACCAAGCATTGTATCAACATAGTCCACGTACCAAGCATTGCACCAACAATAAACCACGTATTAAGCATTGTACCAACAGTACTCCACGTACCAAGCATTGTACAACATAGTCCACGTACCAAGCATTGCACAAACAATAAACCACGTACTAAGCATTGCACCAACAATAAACAATGTACTAAGCATTGTACCAACAATAAACCACAAACCAAGCATTGTACCAACAATAAACCACGTACCACGCATTGTACCAACAATAAACCACGTACCAAGCATTGTACCAACAATAAACCACGTACCAAGCATTGTACCAACAATAAACCACGTATTAAGCATTGCACCACACAACAAACCACGTACCAAGCATTGTACCAACAATAAACCACGTATCAAACATTGTACCAACAATAAACCACGTACCAAGCATTGTACCAACAACAAACCACGTACCAAGCATTGTACCAACAATAAACCACGTACCAAGCATTGTACCAACAATAAACCACGTATAATAATAATAATAATATATTTTATTTATATAGCGCAAAATCTTGATAAAATCAAATCTAAGCGCTCAGCGTATACATGCATACATACCTATATACATATGAGCGTATACATGCATACATACATGCTTACATACTTACATACATAAATCTAAGCTGAGCGTATACATGCATACATACATACATACATAAATCTAAGCGTATACATACATACATACATACATACATACATACATACATACGTACGCACATGCATACATAATAATTACAATATTCATATAGCGCAAATCTCGACAAAATCAAATCCAAGCGCCGAAAAGACACACACGCACACACGCACGCACGCACACACACGCACACACACACACACACACACACACACACACACACACACACACACACACACACACACACACACACACACACACACACACACACACATGCATGGCCACAAATGGGGAGAAAAGAATAAAAGCAATAAAAGCAAGAATAAAACCAATGGAAAACCACAGAGAGCACATCATATACAATTATATATTAAAACAAAGTGATTCCCCTCCGAGCGGAGACAGGCTGTAGAGGGGGGTTGAGTGAGGTTAAGATTTTATGCAGAGGAGAAAAGGTGAGTTTTGAGAGCGGACTTGAAGGAGGCAAAAGTAGGTTGCTGACGGACTGAGAGAGGAAGTTTGTTCCAGGAGAGTGGACCAGAAACAGAGAAGGCTCGTGGACCATAGGTATTGAGCTTAGTGCGTGGAAAGCGAAAAGTCAGAGGATCGGAGGCAGAGCGGAGGGTACGTGAGGGAACATAGATCTCAAGTAGGCTTGACAGGTAATCGGGGGCTGCGTTATTGAGGCTTTTGTAGCACATGGTGTCTAGTTTGTACTGTATGCGCTTTGATACAGGGAGCCAGTGAAGTTGTGCCAGGAGAGGAGATATGTGGTCAGCTTTTTTCTTTTTGAGTACAAGGCGTACAGCATTGTTTTGAATGCGCTGTAGGATGTGAATGGTGGAGGCAGGAAGACCAGACAGGAGTGAATTGCAATAGTCAATGCGAGACATTATGAAGGAGAGAACGAGTTTTGCAGTTGTTTCGACAGAGAGATACTTCCTGATTATTAAGCATTACACCAACAATAAACCACGTACCAAGCATTGTACCAACAATAAACCACGTACCAAGCATTGTACCAACTATAAACCATGTACCAAGCATTGTACCAACAATAAACCACGTATCAAGCATTGTACCAACAATAAACCACGTACCAAGCATTGTACCAACAATAAACCACGTACGAAGCATTGTACCATCAATAAACCACGTACCAAACATTGTACCAACAATAAACCACGTACCAAGCATTGTACCAACAATAAACCACGTATTAAGCATTGCACCAACAATAAACCACGTACCAAGCATTGTACCAACAATAAACCATTACCAAGCATTGTACCAACAATAAACCACGTACCAAGCATTGTACCAACAATAAACCACGTATTGAGCATTGTGTCAACAATAAACCACGTACCAAGCATTGTACCAACAATAAACCACGTATTGAGCATTGTGTCAACAATAAACCACGTACTAATCATTGTGCCAACAATAAACCACGTACGAAGCATTGTACCAACAATAAACCACGTACCAAGCATTGTACCAACATAGTCCATGTACCAAGCATTGTACCAACATAGTCCATGTACCAAGCATTGTACCAACATGGTCCATGTACCAACATAGTCCATGTACCAAGCATTGTACTAACATAGTCCATGTACCAAGCATTGTACCAACATAGTCATGTACCAAGCATTGTACCAACATAGTCCACATACCAAATATTGTGCCAAAATAGTCCACGTACCAAGCATTGTGTCAACAACAGTCCATGTACGAAGCGTTGTACTAAGAATAGTCCATGAACGAAACAACGTACCAACAATATTCTATGTTCTAAGCATTGTAGTAACAATAGTCCACATATCAAGCATTGTACCAACAGTAGTCCACTTACCAGGCATTGTAGTAACAATAGTTCACGTACCAAGCATTGTATCAGTAACAGTCCACGAACCAAGCATTGTACCAACAATTGTCCACGTACCAAGCATTGCATCAGTAACAGTCCACGAACCAAGCATTGTACCAACAATAATTTACGTACCAAGCATTGTACCAGCATAGTCCACGTACCAAGCATTGTACCAACAATTGTCCACGAACCAAGCATTGTACCAACAATAATTTACGTACCAAGCATTGCATCAGTAACAGTCCAGGTACCAAGCATTGTACCAACACTTGTCCACGTACCAAGCATTGTGCCAGCAATAGTCCACGTAGAGAACATTGTCCTGGCCATGCTGATAATTTTTTCTCGTGATAGTTCTCATGCTCCAAGTTGGTACGTCAGTTCTTGTTTAGTTGGTAGTTGTCGTCCGCACGTGAGCCGTTGTTTTCGTGGTTTCTCAGCCTGTTGAGTGGGTGGTACTGTGAGCCATTTGTCTCGTGTAATGGCGAGGTGTTTGGTAACACTGATTGTACGGATCACTCTGTCCATGTGCCGTCTGTCTTCATTGTCTGACTGATGAAGGTGTGATAAAGTCAGCTGGCAGCTTGTTGTCTCTTTTCTGTTCACTTGTTCCTCTTTGATGCGTGCCTGGATGTCATTGCCGTCGTCTTGGTTTTTCGCAAAGAAGGTCGCTCACATGTCGGCTGACGTTGCTGGCCATATTGCCAGACCTCCTCTGAGAGAGATGGGTGTCATCTGTTCAGTGTCAATGTTTGGCTTGCTTCTAAAGATTGTCATGAAAGACACACACTCGGTGTGGTTAACAAGAAACACCACGAGGGTACGGATGGGACCCGGACCACCAATGTCTCGCCACTTTCTGGACAATCACCTCTCAAGCCTTTGACGCCAATCAATAGTCATTTCATTAAGCAAAGGGGCTGTCCACACGTTGCACGATCCATTCGGACCCTGTTATCAGTTAACTTGTTTACAAACCGAATGGCAAGGTGGGGAGATGGCAAACCCCAGGACATAGCCACACAACATACACCCACCAGGTCCAGCCCAGCCTCCGGACCAAGAGAGAATGGAAGACCCCTCTTTCTCCCCACTCTGGTCTTCATCTTTCTTTCAGGCAGCCCGCCCTCCCACCAGCTCGCATAACTGTCAGCACCTTTCCCACTCGTTGGTGAAGAGTTCAGCATATGTTGCTGCCTTGAGAACATTTTCTTGAACAGATAACGTGGTGTCCATCGTTGGTGTCAATTGACTGACCATAACTCTTGACAAGTGTGTTCATCAACGACTGTGGTAACAACTGTCAGTACATTTTCCCATAGCGTTACTGGTGTTTGAGTATCTAAGTGTTCAACAGCAACATGCAGCAGTAAAGCGTCTGGAGTGTCGTCTACATCTGTCGTATTCATTTCTTCTTTTGTGATTGTTAGGAACTGTATGATTTGATTGATGCCACTGACAATGTCATTGAGTAATGGTCTTGTGGCCTGATGTGTCACTGACCATGTCATTGTGGCCTGATGTGTCACTGGCCATGTCATTGTGGCCTGATGTGTCACTGACCATTTCATTGACTAATGGTCTTGTGGCCTGATGTGTCACTGACCATGTCAATGTGGCCTGATGTGTCACTGGCCATGTCATTGTGGTCTGATGTGTCACTGACCATGTCATTGTGGCATGATGTGTCACTGACCATGTCATTGTGGCCTGATGTGTCACTGACCATGTCACTGTGGCCTGATGTGTCACTAGCCATGTCACTGTGGCCTGATGTGTCACTAGACATGTCAATGTGGCCTGATGTGTCACTGGCCATGTCATTGACTAATGGTCTTGTGGCCTGATGTGTCACTGGCCATGTCATTGACTAATGGTCTTGTGGCCTGATGTGTCACTGACCATGTCATTGTGGCCTGATGTGTCACTAGACATGTCATTGTGGCCTGATGTGTCACTGACCATGTCATTGTGGCCTGATGTGTCACTCACCATGTCATTGTGGCCTGACGTGTCACTGACCATGTCATTGTGAGCTTTTGTGTCACTGACCATGTCATTGTGGTCTGATGTGTCACTGACCATGTCATTGTGGCCTGATGTGTCACTGACCATGTCATTGTGGCCTGATGTGTCACTGACCATGTCATTGTGGCCTGATGTGTCACTGACCATGTCATTGTGGCATGATGTGTCACTGACCATGTCATTGTGGCCTGATGTGTCACTAGCCATGTCACTGTGGCCTGATGTGTCACTAGACATGTCATTGTGGCCTGATGTGTCACTAGACATGTCATTGTGGCCTGATGTGTCACTGACCATGTTATTGTGGCCTGATGTGTCACTAGCCATGTCATTGTGGCCTGATGTGTCACTGACCATGTCATTGTGGCCTGATGTGTCACTAGCCATGTCATTGTGGCCTGATGTGTCACTAGCCATGTCATTGTGGCCTGATGTGTCACTGACCATGTCATTGTGGCCTGATGTGTCACTGACCATGTCATTGTGGCCTGATATGTCATTAGCCATGTCACTGTGGCCTGATGTGTCACTAGACATGTCATTGTGGCCTGATGTATCACTAGACATGTCATTGTGGCCTGATGTGTCACTGACCATGTCATTGTGGCCTGATGTGTCACTGAAAGATGAAGTTAGAGCAGCACGAAAAAGATGAAACCAGGAAGAGCCCCAGGACCAGATAACATTACTACAGAGATAATTGAAGCCCTAGAGGAATTTGGCATAGAAAAAATAACAGTCCTAAATGAAATTTATGACACTGGAAAAGTCCCCAAAGATATGTCAAAATCAATTTTCATTGCACTTCCAAAGAAGACAGGGGCTATAGGATGCGAACTACATCGCACGCTCAGTTTGATGAGTCATGTAACAAAAATCCTGTTAAGAATAATCATGATGAGGACAAGGAATAGAATCAAAAGAGAAATAGCAGAAGAACAGTGTGGATTTGTGGAAGGGAAAGGAACTATTAATCCAAATACATCCTAAGAACTATTATCATCATCATCATCATCATCAGTCCCGTAGTCTGGTTGACCGTTGGGGCACCACTGAAGATTTTGCAACCAACTTCCTCCACTCCTCACGGTCCTCAGCTTTCCGCAGAATGATGTTCCATTCAAGGCCAGTCCACTCTCTGATATTGGCTTCCCATCTTTTTCTCTGTCTGCCTCTTCGTCTCCCTTCCCGAACTGTTCCCTGCAAGACGCTCTTGGCCAGTCCAGATGATCGTGTGACGTGCCTGTACCACCTCAGTTTGCATCTTTTCACTGAGGTCAGGAGGTCTTCATACGGCCCGATGGCGTTTTCGATTCGGGTTTTCACTGCAACAGTGACCACAATCCTGTAGTGGGAAGGTTTAGGCTGAAATTGAGGAAAAGGAAACAGACCAAAAGCAACATCAAAATAAACCTTGGACTCTTAAAGACAGATGAAATGATACGTCAAAAATTTAATGTACATGTTCAAAACAGATTCAGTGCTCTGGAAGACGTTGGTGACAGTGAGGAACAATGGACAGAGTTGAGAAGTTCTATAAATGAAGCTTGTGAAGAAATCCCTAAGGCAAATAGAAAAGCAAAAAAGAGCTGGATGACTAATGAAATTTTGGGCCTGATGGAGGAAAGGAGGAAGGCAAAGAGAAACGAGGAGATATACAGGAAGATAAACAAAGAAATCAGGTATAGATGCAATGAAGCTAAGGAAGCTTGGCTGCACATAAAATGCAAAGAGATAGAAGAACGGCACAAAATGGATCCTCAGGATATGTACAGACGAATTGAAGAAATTGTCCACAGGAAAAATACATGCACATCAACTGGTTGCTTAAAATCGAAAGATGGTACGCTTATCATGGAAAAAGACAAAATATTAGACAGATGGGGAGAGTACATTAAAGACCTTTTTGAGGATGACAGAAACGAAGAACACATTATAAAAAAGAACTTTGAAGGACCACCCATAATGAAAGATGAAGTTAGAGCAGCACTGAAAAAGATGAAACCAGGAAAAGCCCCAGGACCAGACAACATTACTACAGAGATGATTGAATCCCTGGAGGAATTTGGCACAGAAAAAATAACAGTCCTCCTAAATGAAACTTATGACACTGGAAAAATCCCCAAAGATATGTCAAAATCAATTTTCATTGCACTTCCAAAGAAGACAGGGGCTATAGAATGCGAATTCCATTGCACAATCAGTTTGATGAGTCATGTAACAAAAATCCTGTTAAGAATAATTATGATGAGGACAAGGAATAGAATCAAAAGAGAAATAGCAGAAGAACAGTGTGGATCTGTGGAGGGGAAAGGAACTATTAATGCCATATACATCCTAAGAACTATCATAGAGAGGTCAATTGAGATGAATAAGAATTTGTATTTATGCTTTGTTGACTATACCAAGGCTTTCGATCGGGTAAGACATGAAGAATTGATCAACCAACTGGATAGACTCAATGTCGATGGAAAAGATCTACGAATAATCAGGAATATGTACTGGGAACAAACAGCTGCAATGAGAATAGAAAACAACATAAGCTCTTTTCAAAACATCAAAAGAGGAGTTAGACAGGGTTGTGTTTTGTCACCAGATCTGTTTTCACTATATAGCGAAAACATCATGAGAAACCTAGAAGAAGACCCTGGATTAAAGGTTGGAGGGAAAATGATAAACAACATTCGGTACGCAGATGACACCGTGCTCATTGCAGAAAATGAAAGGGACCTACAAAACCTTGTGAATATACTAGAAACAGAAAGCAAAGGTAAGGGGTTGGAACTAAACAGCAGGAAGACTGAAGTCATGGTGATCAGTAAAAAACATGAAATCCCCTTATGCAAAATAACAGCAAATGGCACAGATTTGGAGCACCTGGTCACAACGGGAAAGGTGGAGGGAAAGAGAGCACCAGGTAGACCCAGGGAGAGAATGCTGGACGGACTTGTAAAGTGGCTGGGGATGAGGAGGGTGGGGGAGATGCTAGGGGCAACGAGAGATAGAGATGGTTGGAAGTCCATGGTCGCCAACGCCATGCGGCAGGGCACCTGATGATGATGATATGTATATACACATATATATATAGATATAGATAGATACATGTAAATATATATATATATATATATATATATACATATATATGTAGATAGATAGATAGATACATGCAAATATATATATATATATACATATACATACGTACACACACACACTCACACACACACACACACACACACACACACACACACACACACACATATATATATATATATATATATATATATATATATATATATATATGTGTGTGTGTGTGTGTATATATATTATATACATATATATATGTACTTATGAGTGTATGTGTGTTTGTGTGTGTGTGTCTAAGTGTGTGTGCGATTAAAGTGTAAGTGTGTATATGTACGTGTGTGTATGTGTGTATGTATGTGTGTGTTTGTATGTATGCATGTATGTATGTATGTATGTATGTATGTATGTATGTGTGTGTGTGTGTGTGTGTGTGTGTGTGTGTGTGTGTGTGTGTGTGTGTGTGTGTGTGTGTGTGTGTGTGTGTGTGTGATAATTTGCTATTATTCTTAACACCTTGGGAAAAACGCAACTGTATGTGTGAGCATGTGCGTTCCCGTGCGTCAGTGCGTGCGTGTATGTGTATGTACGTGTGCGCGCGTGCGTGCGTGTGTGTGTGCATATGCGTGTGAATATGTGTGTCAGCGTGTTGCCGTTATCGGGTACGGGGCGCTGGATGGAAAGATGAATGACATCTACCTTCAAGACAACATGAAGGTACCGTCAGCAGCAACTGACAGCCAATAATCGATGGATAGCACTATCTGATAAAAACTATAAACATTTCAGTGCAACGCCATATATTAAATCTTCCTTCCAATGATCACAGCATCTCATTCTGCTTATAACATATGGAGAGTCCCTTCAATTGAACGAAACAAAATTCAGGTTGGTGTTGATTATCATCATACACAATCCACTGACACTCGACGAAACATTGAAAATACACAGAAGTGAGAAAAACAATGGCGATAAGAACCATAACAACATAACAACATACTTCATGTTTTCGACAGTTTCAGTTTCAACTTTTTATGACATCTCCAGGCTGGGAATGAATTTCGTATTCACAAGACCTGAGCAGGTTACCATCTTCAGGCTGCGGACAGGGCACAACAGGCTGAACAAACACCTCTACTCGAAACTGAAGGTTGTGCCATCCCCAATGTGTCCCTGTGGAGAGGCAGAGCAGGACACGCACCACATCCTGCAAGACTGCGGGAACTTCCGGCGGCTGAGAAGGCAGGTGTGGCCGGAGCCGACCCCCATTGAGGACAAGCTGTACGGCCCAGTGGCGTCACTGCAGGCGACCACTACATTCATCGCTCGGACTGGTCTCAGCGTGTGATGGCAACAAGAAGAAGAAGAAGACTGACGCCATTGCTGCCATGTGATGGAAAACAGTCCAAACTGATCCTGGCACAAGCCTGAAGCCTGCACATAAATCCATGAGATGGCCAAGTCCTAAGGTCCGTCATAGCCTATGGAGAAGATCCTAATTGATTTCGGCACAACCACAAGCCTGCGCATAAACCCATCAGCTGGCCAGGTCATCACAAACTGTGACCCTTCGAGAGAAAACCCCCAGGATTTCTGCGTTATCAGCCTAATGCTCTGACCTAGTGAGCTAACTGGGCCACGGGTAGATCGTTTTGGTTCCCACGAGTTTGACAGCATCTACAAGATTCGACGGATCGACAGCAAGACCACCATCGATATATCATCCATCCATCCCTGCAGTTGATGGAACTGCGCGCTGAGGTGTCTTGATGTTTGTAGTGCATTGCAAAAGCCTGGACAGGGTATGTGGAAGACCTGTTGTTGCCCATGAAGCAGGTCTCTCCTATCCACACTGCTGATGACGTCCAAGTGAAAAAGACAAGAGCTAGTACAACTTGGAGCCAGAATGCCTCAGGAATTGCCAAAAAGAGGCTATGAGCCGGTGAATCGCCATAGGACTCCGGCACGAATAGGTCACGACAGCACATCTGATCTTAGACCGCCCTAAGATTATTACAACGGGTCACGATAACATAACTAGTTTATCTTGTCACGCCCTAAGATTACTACAACAGGTCACGATAGCACAGCGGATCTTAGGACGCCCTATGATTACTACAACAGGTCACGATAACACAGCGGATCTTAAGACGCCCTATGATTACTACAACAGGTCACGATAACACAGCGGATCTTAAGACGCCCTATGATTACTACAACAGGTCACGATAACACAGCGGATCTATAATAATAATAATAATTACAATATTTATATAGCGCAAAATCTTGATAAAATCAAATCTAAGCGCTGAAGCAGACACACACGCAAGCACGCACGCACGCACGCACGCACACACACGCACGCACACACACACACACACACACACACACACACGCATGGCTATAAATGGGGAGAAAGAATAAAAGCAATAAAAGCAAGAATAAAACCAATGGAAAATTATAGAGAGCATAGCATATACAATTATATATTATAACCATGTGATTCCCTCCGAGCGGAGACAGGCTGTAGAGGGGGGGGGGGGGGTTGAGTGAGGTTAGGATTTTATGCGGAGGAGAAAAGGTGAGTTTTGAGAGCGGAGACAAAAGTAGGTTGCTGACGGACTGAGAGAGGAAGTTTGTTCCAGGAAAGTGGACCAGAAACAGAGAAGGCTCGTGGACCATAGGTATTGAGCTTAGTGCGTGGAAAGCGAAAAGTCAGAGGATCGGAGGCAGAGCGGAGGGTACGTGAGGGAACATAGATCTCAAGTAGGCTTGACAGGTAATCGGGGGCTGCGTTATTGAGGCTTTTGTAGCACATGGTGTCTAGTTTGTACTGTATGCGCTTTGATACAGGGAGCCAGTGAAGTTGTGCCAGGAGAGGAGATATGTGGTCAGCTTTTTTCTTTTTGAGTACAAGGCGTACAGCATTGTTTTGAATGCGCTGTAGGATGTGAATGGTGGAGGCAGGAAGACCAGACAGGAGTGAATTGCAATAGTCAATGCGAGACATTATGAAGGAGAGAACGAGTTTTGCAGTTGTTTCGACAGAGAGATACTTCCTGATCAGCCTTATACGATGGAGATGATAGTAGCAGGATCTGGCAGTTTGAGTAACAAAGTTGTTCATGGAGAGGGTAGAGTCAATGCAGACACCAAGGTTTTTAGCTGAATCAGAAATTGGGACTGATGTGTTACATAATGGGAGAGAAAGAGGAGGCAGCTGAGAAAGTTTCTGACGGGTGCCAATGAGGATAGCTTCTGTTTTGTCGTCATTAAGCTGAAGTCTATTGTGTGTCATCCAGTTCTTAATGTCCGAGTAACACTCAGTGGTGCGAGTCAACAGGCGCTGTATATTATCAGGTGAGTCACTGTCTTGAAGTTGGGTGTCATCAGCATAGAAGTGGTGTTTTATAGAATGGGAGTTGATGATGGTGGACAGGGGGGAGGTGTAAAGAGTGAAAAGAACAGGGCCAAGGACAGATCCTTGTGGAACACCACAGGTCAGGTATGCGGGTTGAGAGTAAGTGCTATTGATGAGAACGGTTTGTTTTCTGTTGGATAGGTATGAAGTGAACCAAGACAGAGCAATGTCAGAGATGCCAAAAGTATGATGAAGTCTAGAAAGGAGAATACCATGATCAATGGTATCAAAGGCTGCAGACAGATCAAGGAGTGTGAGGAGAGAGACTTTGCCAGTATCAGTTGCAAGGAGGAGATTGTTGAGAATGTGTAGTAGGGCAGTTTCAGTGCTATGGCACTGGCGGTAGGCTGACTGGAAAGGATTGAGGAGATTGTTGACAGACAGGTGAGAGTTCAGATGGTTGAGGACGACTTTTTCAAGGAGTTTTGACAAGAAAGAGAGATTAGAGATAGGCCGGTAATTTTTCAGTTCATTTGGATCTAAATTGTGTTTCTTGAGGAGAGGGTGAACAATAGCAGACTTGAAAGAATCAGGGACAGTTCCAGTTTGAAGAGAAGTGTTGATGATGTCAGTGATGAATGGGAGGAGAGTAGGGAGACAGTCGGCGTAGAGAGAACCTGGAAGAGGATCCAGTTCGCAGGTTTTGAACGACATGGATCTGATTGTGTTGAGAATTTCTTCTTGTGAGACTGGGGTAAAAGTAGTAAGAGGTGTGCCAGAGAAGGAAGGGTCAGGTGGGCATGGTTGACAGGGTCTTAGGACGCCCTATGATTACTACAACAGGTCACGATAACACAGCGGATCTTAGGACGCCCTATGATTACTACAACAGGTCACGATAACACAGCGGATCTTAGGACGCCCTATGATTACTACAACAGGTCACGATAACACAGCAGATAATAGGACGCCCAAGATTACAAAAATAGGTCACGATAACACAGTTTATCTTGTCACACCCTATGATTACTACAACAGGTCACGATAACACAGTTTATCTTGTCACACCCTATGATTACTACAACAGGTCACGATAGCACAGCGGATCTTGTCACACCCTATGATTACTACAACAGGTCACGATAGCACAGCGGATCTTGTCACACCCTATGATTACTACAACAGGTCACGATAACACAGTTTATCTTGTCACACCCTATGATTACTACAACAGGTCACGATAACACAGTTTATCTTGTCACACCCTATGATTACTACAACAGGTCACGATAGCACGATGGATCTTGTCACGCCCTATGATTACTACAACAGGTCACGATAACACGATGGATCTTGTCACGCCCTATGATTACTACAACAGGTCACGATAAAACAGTTTATCTTGTCACGCCCTATGATTACTACAATAGGTCACGATAACACAGTTTATCTTGTCACGCCCTATGATTACTACAACAGGTCACGATAACACAGTTTATCTTGTCACGCCCTATGATTACTACAACAGGTCACGATAACACGATGAATCTTGTCACGCCCTATGATTACTACAACAGGTCACGATAACACAGTTTATCTTGTCACGCCCTATGATTACTACAACAGGTCACGATAACACGATGAATCTTGTCACGCCTTATGATTACTACAACAAGTCACGATAACACGATGAATCTTGTCACGCCCTATGATTACTACAACAGGTCACGATAACACAGTTTATCTTGTCACGCCCTATGATTACTACAACAGGTCACGATAACACAGTTTATCTTGTCACGCCCTATGATTACTACAACAGGTCACGATAACACGATGGATCTTGTCACGCCCTATGATTACTACAACAGGTCACGATAACACAGTTTATCTTGTCACGCCCTATGATTACTACAACAGGTCACGATAACACAGTTTATCTTGTCACGCCCTATGATTACTACAACAGGTCACGATAACACGATGGATCTTGTCACGCCCTATGATTACTACAACAGGTCACGATAACACGATGGATCTTGTCACGCCCTATGATTACTACAACAGGTCACGATAACACAGTTTATCTTGTCACGCCCAATCATCGTACGTATATTTTCTTAAAGAATCAAAACCACGGGACCTCCATGTATAAAATGTTTCTATCGACACTCTTTACTCGCTTGTCTAGCTGTAGTTATGTTTTAAAAATATTGAATTGATTAAACCAAACATCAGAGAATGTTGACAAGGCGCACAATCCGCAACACGTGATGAATGGTTTCCAAACAACAAAGAAACAAGATGGAGAGATGTATTATAAACATGCTTTGGAAAAACTAATAAACACGATTTAGAAATCGATCATCATATGTGTGTGAGTGTATGTGTACGTGTATGTGTGTGTGTGTGCGCACGTGCGCACGCGTGCGTGCGTGTGTGTGTCTGTGTGTGTTTGTTTGTGTGTGTGTGTGTGTGTGTGTGTGTGTGTGTGTGTGTGTGCCTGCACGCGCGTGTGTATATGTGCGTGTTTATATATGTATGGGCATGTGTGAGTGTTTGTGTGTGTGGTGTATGTATATGTGTATTTGTGTGTGTATGTGTGTACGTGTGTTTTTGTGTGTGTTTGTGTCTGTGTGTCTGTGTGTTTGTGTGTGTGTTTTGTGTGTGCGTGTGTTTGTGTGTGCATGTGTGTGTGCATGTGTGTGTGCATGTGTGTGCGCATGTGTGTGTGTGTGTGTGAGTGTGTGTGTGTGTGCGTGTGTATGTAAAGCTTCTTTTAAATCCAAATTTAATGCTTAAAAAGAAGATTGACCAGAGTGGACATATAAAAAATAACTGCTTGTCTTCAATCAGATACATGTATTTTCAATCAAACATTTTGTTAAAAAATAGCAACTGCTCTTCAAGTAGAAGTACAGTAAGTATAGTATTTATTACATTAGCTTTCAGAGTTTATAATTTTCAAACTCCCTCTATGGGGTTGGCATGGCTCTTCCAGTGTGAATAATGTCACCATTGTCCGGAAATTCTGTATTAGAAATTTCCTCTTTTCTGCCTTTCTTTCTTGCTTTGTGTCGACCGTTCCTGTCCTGTACTGTGTTGCTGGTCCTTTTATCTGTGTGTTCTTTAAAGCCCTGCATGCTTTCTTTGACAATTGATAATTGCGAGCATGCATTAACTGCACTTTCGTTCTGAGGAAATGTGACGTGCAGAAGAACAATTTTAAGTAATTTAGACCCGTGTTCATGCATTGTACTTTGTTATGTTAATATATTTTGTGTTCAGGTATGTTGTTTTAATATCCCTGGTGCAAAACATAGCGGAATGTTAACGCCATGGGGCATATACTTAGAGTATGTGCTCAAATGCCTTGTTCATCATCATCATCAGGTGCCCTGCCGCATGGCGTTGCGACCATGGACTTCCAACCATCTCTATCTCTCGTTGCCCCCAGCATCTCCCCCACCTTCTTCATCCTCAGCCACCTTGCAAGTCCGTCCAGCATTCCCTCCCTGGGTCTACCCGGTGCTCTCTTTCCCTCCACCTTTCCCGTTGTGACCAGGTGCTCCAAATCCCCCTTCCTCATAAAATGGCATATAAATGTTGCTTGTCTTTTCCTAATCTTCCTTATCAGTGATCTACTTGTGTCTGCCTCCATCAAGACTGTCTCGTTTGTTTTCTTTGCTGTCCATGGTACTCTCAACATTCTTCTGAGAAACCACATCTCGGCTGCCTCAATCCTGCTCTGGCTTTGCTTGCTGACTGTCCACGCCTCGCATCCGTACAACAGTATTGGTTCTATATAACATTCAAGGACTCTCTTTCTGATGTTAATTGATAGGCATTTGTTGGTAAGAATGCTTGTCATCTTCTTGAATGCTGTTTTGGCTTGGCCGATTCTGCCAGCTATTTCCGATGTGCATCTGCCGTCTGATGAAATGACCGTTCCCAGGTATTTGAACTTATTAACCTGTGTCAAGGTTGTGCCATTTGCTGTTATTTTGCATAAGGAGATTTCATGTTTTTTACTGATCACCATGACTTCAGTCTTCCTGCTGTTTAGTTCCAACCCCTTACCTTTGCTTTCTGTAAATCCATGGACAGAGGAAGAATAAAAATGCCTTGTTATGTGCACGTAACTTCCTTTTCCACTTGTTTTCTTTTCGATGTCAGCGAGGTGTGTGTTTTGAGATGGTTGTTGTCCTGATGCAACTCTGCGCAGTCGCCCGGACTTTAAACATATACACATTAATGCTAATCCTAAAATTCATACTACTGCTGCCAAAATGATAATAAAAATAATAATAACAACAACAACAATAGTGATGATGATGATGGCGGTGATGATGATGATGATGATGATGATGATGATAATGATGATCATGATGATGATGATCATGACGGTGATGATGATGATATCAATAATAAAAATAACGATGATGATGATGATGATGATGATGATGATGATGAAAGTGCTGTGTAAATGTCCTCTCTTATTATACATATTATGACTTCTGTCGTTAATTTGCTAGGATCATGATGTCATAGTGATGCTGCCATGAATGTGTATGATAACACAGGTTTTGTGAAGACACAGGGACACTGTGATAAACTTCATAGACATCAGTAAGACACAGGGACACTGTGATAAACTTCATAGACATCAGTAAGACACAGGGACACTGTGATAAACTTCATAGACATCAGTAAGACACAGGGACACTGTGATAAACTTCATAGACATCAGTAAGACCAGTACGTTAATGGCACCATGCTGAATACTTCTGTTCAGTTTGTGAATAAGAACGGCAGTGAAATCGTCCCCAGCACACATTATGTGCTCAGTCATTTGCACACTGTGGCTCAGAACAGGTCATTGTCTGATGGGTGTGTTGAAGTCAGATTCAGTGAGATGGAATACTTACCATGGGACAATCCGGACAACATCGTCAGTGCACAAGTAGAGAGTATTTCACTCAGAGTTAAAAACAACATGCTGGGCTTTCTGTTTCTGATTGGTGGTCCAGCCAACGTCATCAACATGGCGGTGTTCTACAAACAGGGCCTGAAGGATCGTGTCAACCTGTGTCTGTTTGCCTTGTCCTTAGCTGATGAACTGTTCTTAATCGTCACAATGTTGCTCCATGGAGAGCAGCTTGTTTTGCAGTTCACAACAAAAGAATTGTATGGTCCAATGCTGACGTTTCTGGCCAATATCAATTTTGGATGCTTTTCGGGCATTTATTATGTTTCTACTGTTATGTCTGCAATTATGGCTATGGAGAGATGCCACTGTGTCCTTAGGCCTCTGAAATTCCAGACTGTGATGAGCACCAGAACTATGGCTGCTATCATAATTGCTGTGTATGTGATAGTTATGGTCCTGTCTTTCTTCGTGGGCTTCAGATATCGCATTGGGTGTGTTTATGATCCTGACAATGGTGATATGATAAAGACATTCATCGTAGGGAAATTATACCATGATTATAAACAAGTCGTCGACTTTCTGGATGGTATTGTATTTGGCCTTTGCTTGCCTGGAATGGTGATGATGACTGTAATAACATCAACGATAGTAACTACGCTGAAACTTGGTCAGATCGTCACATGGCGGGCCGGGACATCGTCCTCGCTTTCTCCCCGAGAAGTGGCGCTAACCAAGATGTTGATTGGTAATTCCATACTGTTTATCACATGTGCATTCCCGGATGCCCTGATCCGTTTTATCTGGCTCATTTTCCCAGACATGAATTCTGGAGGCCGCCATCAGAATCTTTTCTTGACTTCGTTGTGGATTACAGAATTATTCTGTCTCATCAATTCTACCTTCAACATCTTCGTGTACTATGCCATGGGGTCGCGGTACAGGGAAACGTTTCAGGAGTTGTTCAGGAGAAGAAAAGAACCGAATAAGTGATGAGGCATAGTGTCTATGTTTACAGCAGTCTGGACAACAGTGCCTCATAATATGTAAAAAGCGTTTTTCTTGTCGATTCGTTGGCAGTTCATTATAGGATTATCATGTCATCTGTGAAATTCTGTTCGTTGGCAGTTCATTATAGGATTATCATGTCATCTGTGAAATTCTGTTCGTTGGCAGTTCATTATAGGATTATCATGTCATCTGTGAAATTCTGTTCGTTGGCAGTTCATTATAGGATTATCATGTCATCTGTGAAATTCTGTTCGTTACAACAAACACACGATGACCTTAACTTACGTTTTGAACCTCTGACCACGCAGTTTAAACAGTCCCCCCTCCGCCTTCTCTGTCTAAATGTCTGTATGTATGTATGTATGTATGTCTATCTGTCTCTCTCTCTCTCTCTCTCTCTCTCTCTCTCTCTCTCTCTCTCTCTCTCTTCTCTCTTCTCCTTCCTCTTTCCCTCTCTCTCTCTTGGCGAATTCTGGATGTAAAAAAGCATTAAAGTGCTTACACCATGGCTCAGGGAAATATTGTTTTTCTTTATGTTTGTCTTGTCTCTCTGTCTCTCTGTCTCTCTGTCTCTCTGTCTCTCTCTCTGTCTCTGCTCTCTCTCTCTCTTTCTTTCTCTCTCTCTCTCTTTCTTCTGTTTAACTGCCTCTAGCTTCCATTACCCAATAGAGATCAGACAATGTGTGAACTTTGCAGGACATATGACCTCATAAATTGTGTCTGATCATGTTATGGATCCATGACTTTGCAAATGATTCATGAAATTCGTGAAACAGATAATACGATAACCAGTTAAAAACAGCGGAATAGCAATGTGAACGCAAAGTAACGTGTAGAGTGTATGATACGACACCAGCACAAACATTACATCAACTTGAAAACAGATTTGAAACTGTGTTGTTATAAACGGTGTCCGACCTTCACTGACGATTGACGGGGCATTTGGATAGCGTGTGGTTTTGTAGTAATGTATGACACAGTCGTTTACCTCCCTTCTTTTGTTTTGTTTTGTTTTGTTTTGTTTTAAATATTCATCTTTCACGATGTACAGTAAACGTTTGCCATAAAGGAGGCAGACATAAGCAGAACATTAATAAAGATTAGAAAAAGACAAGTAACATTTATACATTTTACGAGGCAAGAGAAATTAGAGCACCTAGTCACAATAGGCAAGCTGGACGGAAAGTGAGCACCAGGTAGACCCAGGGAGAAAATAATGGACGGACTTGTAGAATGGCTGAAGACAGAGAGGGTGGGAAAGGTATTTGCAGCGACAAGGGATAGATCTGTATGGAGGGCCATGATCGCCAACGCCATGCGGTAGGGCACTTTATGATGATCATATATGACAGTCAAAATTATGTGTTTGGTTGACTGTGTATATATTTAGTGCACAGTGTGTGACGTTAGGTGTAAACGGTGTATATGTTTAGTGCACAGTGTGTGACGTTAGGTGTAAACGGTGTATATGTTTAGTTCATAGTGTGTGACGTTAGGTGTAAACGATGTATATGTTTAGTTCACAGTGTGTGACGTTACGTGTAAACGGTGTATATATTTAATGATCAGTGTGTGACGTTAGGTGTAAACGGTGTATATGTTTAGTTCACAGTGTGTGACGTTAGATGTAAACGGTGTATATATTTAATGATCAGTGTGTGACGTTAGGTGTAAACGGTGTATATATTTAATGATCAGTGTGTGACGTTAGATGTAAACGGTGTATATATTTAATGAACAGTGTGTGACGTTAGGTGTAAACGGTGTATATATTTAATGAACAGTGTGTGACGTTAGGTGTAAACGGTGCCTAGTGTTGTGTTGGAGAAGACCTACAGCACTGGTCAGATGAAGTCATAGTAAGAACAGCGTTTATCGACGGCTGTCCAGTAAGGTCACAAACCCTACACATTCAGCAAGATTTCCATTGCTTTTATTCTTTCTCCCCATTTATAGCCGCGTGTGTGTGTGTGTGTGTGTGTGTGTGTGTGTGTGTGTGTGTGTGTGTGTGTGTGTGTGTGTGTGTGTGTGTGTGTGTGTGTGTGTGTGTGTGTGTGTGCGTGTGTGTGTGCGTGCGTGCGTGTGTGTCTGTTTCAGCGCTTAGATTTGATTTTATCAAGATTTTGCGCTATATAAATATTGTAATTATTATTATTATAAACGTCAGCATAATCAGAGCCATTGTGGCATATTGAAAGTGCCTTGAACTTTTCCGTGATATAGAAGCTAGTAGACAGTAGGGTACGGATTATACTTATATTACATTCATATTCATTTTACATTCATATTCACGTTCATATTCATATTTATATTCATATTCATAGTCATTTTTTCTTGTGACAGTGGATTTACCATGTGAAATACGGTTGTTCTCCCCTCTAAAAGCCCGTCGCCGCAGTGCAGCGCCGCCCATTTCTTTGACCAAGACATTAGAAAGGCCAGATGGCTGAATTGCCTTCCAAGGTAGGGACCTGGGAAATCAACGGATCTCTCCAATGTTTTATACCCGGGCAGCTGGGTGAGAGCCATGCTGTCTATTATTTTCAAGTGCAATAAGATATTTAACGAGCGCAGGTCAGAAGGCACATGCACCCAACTCGTTTTTCTTCCCTTCCAAAGGACCAGACGTAGAGTTCCATTCTCTGGTCAAACTGAAAGTAAAGTCAAAGCCTCAACGGGAAACGAACTTTGGAACCTTGTGTTCAGTTATTGGCAGACGAACGTCTGAACCATTCTGCCACTCTTCTTCTATATAACTGATGGGCCAAGATTGTTATTGACATGTGTTTTCTAAAATAACTGATGGGCCAAGATTGTCATTTACATGAGTGTTTTCTAAAATAACTGATGGGCCAAGATTGTCATTTACATGAGTGTTTTCTAAAGTAACTGATGGGCCAAGATTATCATTTACATAAGTGTTTTCTAAAGTAACTGATGGGCCAAGATTGTCATTTACATGAGTGTTTTCTAAAATAACTGATGGGCCAAGATTATCATTTACATAAGTGTTTTCTAAAGTAACTGATGGGCCAAGATTATCATTTACATAAGTGTTTGCTAAAATAACTGATGGGCCAAGATTGTCATTTACATAAGTGTTTGCTAAAATAACTGATGGGCCAAGATTGTCATTTACATAAATATTTTCTAGGAAGTCCATGCACTTGTCAACTTATACCGAATAAATCACTTGTAAAATGTCAACATAATCATAAACTATTCATAACTATGAAAAACTGCCCATCGGATAGAAAATAGAAATAGATGGTATATTTTGTTCATATCCGTTTCATGGTGAGTGGAAAAGAGTGATTAAAAAAGGTCATGATTGGAACTGAAAAAATAAACATGTACTCATTGACCTACCAGCAATGGATGCCGATGTAAACAGCAAGTAGTGTTGACACATATCGTGTACTTCATGGACACCTGCCATTCATGCTGACCCAGTACATGTGTAGTTAACGTCAGGATATACCATGTAACATGCAGACCCAGTACATGTGTAGCTAGAACAAGTCCAGTTAACGTCAGGATATACCATGTAACATGCAGACCCAGTACATGTGTAGCTAGAACAAGTCCAGTTAACGTCAGGATATACCATGTAACATGCAGACCCAGTACATGTGTAGCTAGAACAAGTCCAGTTAACGTCAGGATATACCATGTAACATGCAGACCCAGTACATGTGTAGCTAGAACAAGTCCAGTTGACGTCAGGATATACCATGTAACATGCAGACCCAGTACATGTGTAGCTAGAACAAGTCCAGTTAACGTCAGGATATACCATGTAACATGCAGACCCAGTACATGTGTAGCTAGAACAAGTCCAGTTAACGTCAGGATATACCATGTAACATGCAGACCCAGTACATGTGTAGCTAGAACAAGTCCAGTTGACGTCAGGATATACCATGTAACATGCAGACCCAGTACATGTGTAGCTAACGTCAGGATATACCATGTAACATGCAGACCCAGTACATGTGTAGCTAACGTCAGGATATACCATGTAACATGCAGACCCAGTACATGTGTAGCTAACGTCAGGATATACCATGTAACATGCAGACCCAGTACATGTGTAGCTAACGTCAGGATATACCATGTAACATGCAGACCCAGTACATGTGTAGCTAACGTCAGGATATACCATGTAACATGCAGATCCAGTACATGTGTAGCTAACGTCAGGATATACCATGTAACATGCAGACCCAGTACATGTGTAGCTAACGTCAGGATATACCATGTAACATGCAGACCCAGTACATATGTAGCTAACGTCAGGATATACCATGTAACATGACAGGAAGCGCACAGTACCCAGCCCCTGTCATGCAGTCTGATACATTAGGGAATTCCGTAGCATCATTATCATCCTCATCGTCTTGCCTCATCAAGACATTCTTTAACAAAAAACACATGCGACAGAAAATAAATATCAACAACAACAACAACGACTACGACAACGACGACGATGACAACAGCAAAAACACCAACGATAACAACAGTAATGACAACGATAAGAACAACGACGACGACGACGACGACAACAACAACGACGACGACGACAACAATAACAACAACAACAACGGCGACGACGACAACAACAACAACAACAACAAAGACCATCACCAACACAACATCAGCTAGAAGAACAGCAGCATCAGCACCATATGTTACAACTTCATCAACAGGTATACAAGAACACTTTTAGTCACAGCAGACAGAGATTGCCTAATTGTCATTATGTATTGAAGGGTGGAACGATAACCTCATATATTTCCTGCATTGTATGTCAAGGGATCGTTTACTGTGCTGTTTTCATTTGCCTTGAAATATATGACTGAGGGAAATCACAAACAGCAGGAATAGCGCCCGCCAATAGCAACACAAACAACAACAGCGACATCTGTATCAAGAACAATAATAGTCACTAAACCACGGCCTTTGTATGCAACATGATTATTTGTACAACAACAACAATAGTCACTAAACCACGGCCTTTGTATACAACATGATTATTTGTACAACAACACAATAGTCACCAAACCACGGCCTTTGTATACAACATGATTATTTGTACAACAACAACAATAGTCACTAAACCACGGCCTTTGTATACAACATGATTATTTGCACAACAACAACATACAACAATATGTCACTAAACCACGGCCTTTGTATACAACATGATTATTTGTTACAACAACAACAACAATAGTCACCAAACCACGGCCTTTGTATTACAAAAAATGATATTTGTACAAACAACAACAACAACAATAGTCACCAAACCACGGCCTTTGTATACAACATGATTATTTGTACAACAACAACAACAACAATAGTCACCAAACCACGGCCTTTGTATACAATATGATTATTTGTACAACAACAACAACAACAATAGTCACCAAACCACGGCCTTTGTATACAATATGATTATTTGTACAACAACAACAACAACAATAGTCACTAAACCACGGCCTTTGTATACAATATGATTATTTGTACAACAACAACAACAACAATAGTCACCAAACCACGGCCTTTGTATACAATATGATTATTTGTACAACACAACAACAACAAAATAGTCACTAAACCACGGCCTTTGTATACAATATGATTATTTGTACAACACACAACAACAATATAGTCACCAAACCACGGCCTTTGTATACAATATGATTATTTGTACAACAACAACAACAACAATAGTCACTAAACCACGGCCTTTGTATACAATATGATTATTTGTTCAACAAACAACAACAACATATAGTCACCAAACCACGGCCTTTGTATACAATATGATTATTTGTACAACAACAACAACAACAATAGTCACCAAACCACGGCCTTTGTATACAATATGATTATTTGTAACAACAACAACAACAACAATAGTCACCAAACCACGGCCTTTGTATACAATATGATTATTTGTACAACAACAGCAACAACAATAGTCACCAAACCACGGCCTTTGTATACAATATGATTATTTGTACAACAACAACAACAACAATAGTCACCAAACCACGGCCTTTGTATACAATATGATTATTTGTACAACAACAACAACATACAATAGTCACCAAACCACGGCCTTTGTATACAACATGATTATTTGTACAACAACAACAACAGTCACCAAACCACAGCCTTTGTATACAACATGATTATTTGTACAACAACAACAACAACAATAGTCACCAAACCACGGCCTTTGTATACAATATGATTATTTGTACAACAACAACAATAGTCACTAAACCACGGCCTTTGTATACAACATGATTATTTGTACAACAACAACAATAGTCACCAAACCACGGCCTTTGTATACAACATGATTATTTGTACAACAACAACAATAGTCACCAAACCACGGCCTTTGTATACAACATGATTATTTGTACAACAACAACAATAGTCACCAAACCACGGCCTTTGTATACAACATGATTATTTGTACAACAACAACAATAGTCACCAAACCACGGCCTTTGTATACAACAGGATTATTTTGTACAACAACAACAATAGTCACTAAACCACGGCCTTTGTATACAACATGATTATTTGTACAACAACAACAATAGTCACCAAACCACGGCCTTTGTATACAACATGATTATTTGTACAACAACAACAATAGTCATCAAACCACGGCCTTTGTATACAATATGATTATTTGTACAACATCAACAACAACAATAGTCACTAAACCACGGCCTTTGTATACAATATGATTATTTGTACAACATCAACAACAACAATAGTCACCAAACCACGGCCTTTGTATACAACATGATTATTTGTACAACAACAACAATAGTCACTAAACCACGGCCTTTGTATACAACATGATTATTTGTACAACAACAACAATAGTCACCAAACCACGGCCTTTGTATACAACATGATTATTTGTACAACAACAACAACAATAATAGTCACCAAACCACGGCCTTTGTATACAATATGATTATTTGTACAACAACAACAATAATAGTCACCAAACCACGGCCTTTGTATACAATATGATTATTTGTACAACAACAACAACAACAACAGTCACCAAACCACGGCCTTTGTATACAATATGATTATTTGTACAACAACAACAATAGTCACTAAACCACGGCCTTTGTATACAATATGATTATTTGTACAACATCAACAACAACAATAGTCACTAAACCACGGCCTTTGTATACAATATGATTATTTGTACAACATCAACAACAACAATAGTCACTAAACCACGGCCTTTGTATACAACATGATTATTTGTACAACAACCAATTGGAACATTATTTGAATCAGATAATTTTATGTAGGAAATCACAAAGAACGCTTGGATGACCCAGAACCGTGTCCCGCCTCCATTATGCCTGATTTGATGATAAATGGAGGGGGGAAACAGTTCTTGCCATTCTTGTTGACTGAAGACATACAGCTTTGAGTGATGAATTTCACAACTCTTGCATTCATTTGAAATGTCAGTCAAGGTTTTTGTGTGAGTAGTTCTGATGCAGACTGTAATTGTGAAAAGGCTAACTTCGTGTCCTCGGAAATGGCTTTGATTTTCACTTTCTTTATTTTCGTCGTTTCGTGTCTTTTTCTTTCTCTTTTTTTCGTCTGTTTTCGCATTCCTTTTGCCTGTCATCTGTTATTCTCTCTATCGGTTCATTTATCTGTTCATCTGTCCGTTACGACAGTCTTTCAAACATCAACGGGGACACTTTTATGGTGGACGTGAGATGTTAACAAATAATGCTTTGTTGGTTATAATGACATTAATGACGTTGCTGTGTCTATGAATAAACCAGCTAATTATGCCAGTTAGTCCTTTTGCTTCAGGAATAAAACAATGTCAAATGATAACATAGTGAAAGCTGTAAGCAATGAAAACATATTACAGGTTTACAATGGAACGGGGTTTCATCCAAGTTTCATTTCATGTTTCAGTTTGTTGGAGAAGTATCACGACTTACCCATATTTCCATATGTCACCCCCTCAATAAGTTAAAGTTGCCGGGTCCATTGTAACTTACAGACCTTACTTAAAATTTACAGTTTCTTAGCTTTCATTTCATAAGGAAATTTCAGCTGTTGCTTTTCCCAAACGCGATTTAGACCAGCCATTTTGAGCAAATAACTTTCAAGGTTGGAAACTGAAATCAATCTTCAAGGTTGGAAGATGAAACCAATCTTCAAGGTTGGAAGATGAAATCAATCTTCAAGGTTGGAAGATGAAATCAATCTTCAAGGTTGGAAGATGAAATCAATCTTCAAGGTTGGAAGATGAAACCAATCTATTTTTAAAGACGGGCTTCAGATTCCTTGTCATAAGCTGACATTGCACATGTACACCTTTTCTGTGTGTTTTGTTGTATCAGATCATACACTGTACTTCATGGCTGCATATTAACTGTGGTTATTGTGGCTCCACACAACTAGTGACAATCAATACAATGCTGGGTGGCCCCATGGCGACTTGATCTCTGTGGATCCCGTGGGGTTCCTTGCACTGACCCATGAACTGACTGAACTTTAGGTTAGTACTGTGTTGTGTAGTGGAGTGAGCTGTCTTCGATCAACGCTGCTTAAGCTATGCACAAGTTGGGACAGAACACAGAAAGAAAAACAAATCATCCCCAGCAGTGTTGTCAACCTCCAAAGCATTAAAAACAACAATCAGCTTAAATTTGTTCTGAGATTTGAGTTTTACATACGCGATACAGAAATGGTTTGTCAAAGGCGGATGTGATGCATCTAGTGTGTCGGCTAGTGACTAGTGACTGTGTGCTTGTCACCTCTCACTTTCACAACCCTACACTGCTGGCTAGCACTGCTGCTTGCAGCTATGCGAAAAGAAGAGCAGAATGCGTGTCTCTTCCTGTCAGTACATAGCTTATCCATCAGCAAGCCCTACGTTGTGCCTCCTCGTGGCGACAGGCGGTAACTGAGCACCTCACGGATTCAGGCTAAATCTCGTGGGACTCGGAGTAGGTCTGGCCCCCAGACGTGCTGCATGCAGGCCCACCGGCGTGTGTATGCCCTGGTGCCCACGAACCAGATCTCCAAGCTATGGGTAAATAGCTCCACTGCCTTGTGGACATCTCGGGAGAGAATAAGGCCAAGGGAGTTAACGCTGAAAAAAAAAACCGATGGAAGGCAAGGGGAAACCACCATCGTAGTTTCCCCAGGACAATCATGGACAGAAGGAATATGAAAAATGATGTTAACGACGTGAATAGGTGCTCCTGTGGAGCACCGTCGTCCGGTAGGGACTGTCATGTGGTGCAGGGTGACACCAGACCGTCAGCCAGCTACTGCGACCAAAACCAAACCCAAAGTCAAACTTAGAAACACCAAAACAGCAACATGGAACATCAGAACAATGTTGCAGAAGGGAAAATCAGACAACATCAAAATGGAGATGAAAAGGCTTAACATTAGTATTTTAGGACTAGGGGAAGTGAGATGGAAGGGACAGGCATGATAACATCAGGAGAATACACAGTGATATACTCTGGTGGCAATTCACATGGAAGAGGAGTAAGCATCATAATGGACAAAGACAAATCAAAAGCAGTTAAGGGATACTGGGCTGTGTCCAACAGAGTTTAGCTGGTCAAATTGGGAGGCAAACCATTTGATATCAACATCATCCAGGTGTATGCACCAACATCCGCAAGTACTCAGGAAGACATCGACAACTTCTACGAAATATTAGAAATGGCCAAGGTCCAATGTAAATCACAAGAAGTTACAGTCATAATGGGAGATTTTAATGCTGAAGTGGGACAGGATAGGGTGGAGGATATAGTTGGACCTCATGGCCTTGGTACACAAAATGAAAGGGGAGGGAAACTAACAGAATGGGCACAGATGAATGAGTTCATAGTAGGAAACACCTGGTTTAAGCAGCCTAATAGAAGAAAATGGACTTGGATGAGTCCAGGAGAATATACCAAAAATCAGATTGACTACATCCTGATCAACAAAAGATTTAGAAATTCTTTACTGTCAGCAAAAACACTAGCAGGCGCAGACTGCAACAGTGACCACAATCCTGTAGTGGGAAGGTTTAGGATGAAATTTAGGAAAAGGAAACAGACCAAAAGCAACATCAAACTAAACCTTGGACTCATAAAGACAGATGAAGTGATACGTAAAAAATTTAATGTACATGTTCAAAACAAATTCAGTGCTCTGGAAGATGTTGGTGACAGTGAGGAACAATGGAGAAAGTTGAGAAATTCGATAAATGAAGCTTGTGAAGAAATCCCTAAGGCAGATAGAAAAGCAAAAAAAAAAGCTGGATGACAAATGAAATGTTGGGCTTGATGGAGGAAAGGAAGAGGGCAAAGAGAAACGAGGAGATATACAGGAACATAAACAAAGAAATCAGGAATAGGTGCAATGAAGCTAAGGAAGCTTGGCTGAAAACAAAATGCAAAGAAATAGAAGACCGACACAAAATGGAACCTCAGGGTATGTACAGACGAATTGAAGAAATTGTCCACAGGCAAATACATGCACATCAACTGGTTGCTTAAAACCGAAAGATGGCATGCTTATCATGGAAAATGACAAAATATTGGACAGATGGGGAGAGTACATTAAAGACCTTTTTGAGGATGACAGAAACGAAGAACACATTATAAAAAAGAACTTCGAAGGACCACCCATAATGAAAGATGAAGTTACATGTAGAACAGTATTGAAAAAGATGAGACCAGGAAAAGCCCCAGGACCAGACAACATTACTACAGAGATGACTGAAGCCCTGGAGGAATTTGGCACAGAAAAAATGAGTCCCCTAAATGAAATTTACGACACTGGAAAAATCCCCAAAGATATGTCAAAATCAATTTTCATTACACTTCCAAAGAAGACAGGGCTATAGAATGCGAACTCCATCGCACAATCAGTTTGATGAGTCATGTAACAAAAATCCTGTTAAGAATAATCATGATGAGGACATGGAATAGAATCAAAAGACAAATAGCAGAAGAGCAGTGTGGATTTGTGGAAGGGAAGGGAACTATTAATGCCATATACATCATAAGAACTATCATAGAGAGGTCAATTGAGATGAATAAGGACTTGTATATATGCTTTGTTGTCTATACCAAGGCTTTCGATCGGGTAAGACATGAAGAATTGGTCAACCAACTGGAGAGACTCAATGTTGATAGAAAAGATCTACGAATAATCAGGAATATGTACTTGGAACAAACAGCTGCAATGAGAGCCGAAAACAATATAAGCTCTTTCCAAAACATCAAAAGAGGAGTCAGACAGGGTTCTGTTTTGTCACCAGATCTGTTTTCACTTTACAGCGAAAACATCATGAAAAACCTTGACACCGTGCTAATTGCAGAAAATGAAAGGGGCCTACAAAACCTTGTGAATATACTAGAAATAGAAAGCAAAGGTAAGGGGTTGGAACTAAACAGCAGGAGGACTGAAGTCATGGTGATCAGTAAAAAACATGAAATCCCCTCATGCAAAATAACAGCAAATGGCACAACCTTGACACAGGCTAGTAAGTTCAAATACCTGGGAACGGTCATTTCATCACAAGGCAGATGCACATCGGAAATAGCCGGCAGAATCAGCCAAGCCAAAACAGCATTCAAGAAGATGACAAGCATTCTTACCAACAAATGCCTATCAATTAACATCAGGAAGAGAGTTATATAGAACCAATACTGTTGTACGGATGCGAGACGCGGAAAGTCAACAAGCAAAGCCAGAACAAGATTGAGGCAGACGAGATGTGGTTTCTGAAAAGAATGTTGAGAGTTCCATGGACAGCAAAGAAAACAAACGAGACAGTCTTGATGGAGGCAGACACAAGTAGATCACTCATAAGGAAGATTAGGAAAAGACAGGCAACATTTATAGGCCATTTTATGAGGAAGCGGGATTTGAAGCACCTGGTCAAAAAGGGAAAGCTGGAGGGAAAGAGAGCACCAGGTAGACCCAGGAAGAAAATGCTAGACGGACTTCCGGAGTGGCTGAAGACGAGGAGGGTGGAGGAGATGCTTGGGGCAACAAGAGATAGAGACAGATGGAAGTCCATGATCGCCAACGCCATGCGGCAGGGCACCTGATGATGATGATGATACAGAAATGATTCTATATTACAATCTTATGCATAAATTGTTCCTATGGAGTCAAGGTTCAGCCGCCTCACAGGCACGGCTACCTCGCTGCGATTATTTGTGTGTGTGCACGGAGTTATATCGATTGTTGATGGCTAAAAGCAAGTGATTGTGTTTGTGAATGCTCCTGTTTCAGTATGTGGTGGTTTATGAATGCTTCGCTGCAAGCCAAGGTACTGTTTTCTTTGTGTATTTTATCTCTCCTACTCCACTTGAATTTTCAACTCAGCCCGCCATGTTTCTCGCCAGTGCACGTGCACCCTCCCCGCTCTGTCTCTCTCGCACTGCGTGCGTCTGCCTCATCACGCCCCGCTTCACAACCAGCTGTTGTGTCTACATATTCTTCCACTCGTGTGCAGTACAATCGGGACTGCTTGCTGTCATGTTGCCCCCCTGACTCGATCCTTGACCCTGACCTGGTTGAACACTTGAGATCGCTGAAAATCGGCCGAAATCTCCCCCGTTGTCGATCATGTCGTGGTGGAATGCGCAAGAGACGTACGATTCCAGTGGTCACTGATGTACATCAGCGTCATGGCAGCAGTGGTCTGCCTTCTGTTCCTGTCTATGATACCCATCCGTCCCCCAGACCGCTGTGCTCCAACCCTGATAACCTCATTCCTCTCACAGCCGGCAAAAAGAAACTACGCACTGACTCATTGACTCTTGAACTGTTCAATGCTCAGGCCCTCGGTACCAGACACGAGAAGAGATCCGCGATCAACTACTTCATCCATGACCACGTCGTCGATATTTTCGCCGTCAATGAAACCTGGTTTCAGCCTGTCGGGGATGAACCCAAGGAGAGGGATCTTGCTCCTCCCGGTCACCGTACACTCTCGTTCGCTCGCAAAACTGGTCTCGGCGGCGGCATCGCTTTTGTTGTTGCCGAGTCCCTCCTGCCCCGGATTACTACCAAGACTGACTTTAAATTCAAACACTCTACTTTTGAAATTGTCCAGCTCTCCCTCACTCTACCCCACCAGACTTTCCATCTGCTGTTCCTCTACCGTCCACCACCCAGCCCAAAGAACCAGCTTAAAAACCATGTGTTTGTAGAAGAGTTTCCAGACCTCCTTGCCTACTGTAACACCTTGAAAGGCTGTTTCATCATTGCAGGAGACTTTAATTTTCATTATAATGAACCTAACCAGACCCACACTGCTAAACTGATAAGCTCTTTGAACTCCTTTGGCTTGACCCAATCTATCGACACTCCAACCCACGAAAAAGGCAACATCCTCGATTGGGTTGTTCATAGAACTGACCAGTCCTTCATCAAATCCATTGAAATTGATTATACTCTTCCTTCGGATCATGTCTGTATCCTCGGCCAACTTTCAATGACCAAGCCTCCACCCCAAACTACCTATGTCATGGTCAGAAAACTAGTTGATATCAACACCGTCGTCTTCAACGAAGATCTCCTGGCCGCTCTTCAGTCCTGTCCTCCAGCCTCTGCTGACGACCTCAATCGGACTATTGGTGATCTGCTGGACATGCACGCCCCCGCCACCAGACGTAGGGTATCCCAGAGACCACCATCGCCCTGGTTTTCTGCCGTTGGCCCTGATCTTCTTAAGGCCAAGCGTGAACGCCGTCGTGCTGAAAGACGGTGGCTGAAGAACAGCATTACTATCAATAAACAGATTTTTCAGGCTGCCAACAAAACTGTCAATGCTATAGTTGACTCTGCTAAGTCTGCCTTTTACAATGCGAAAATTATTGCATGCTCTACATCAAAACAGCTATATTCCGTTACTAATACCCTCCTTGGCAAATCAGATAAATCTCCTCTCCCATCATGCTTTCCCCCTGCCCGTCTAGCACAACATTTTTCAGATTTTTTCATTGATAAAATTAGGTCCATCCGTTCCAGTCTTGACTCCCAGCCCATCTCTCAACCTCCTATTCCCGACCCTCTGTTTCAAGGCACACCACTTATTTCTTTTCAGCCTGCTTCTGAAACTACTATCCGCAATGTAATCCGCCATTCTGACATCAAGACCTGTGAGCTTGATCCTCTTCCAGCATCTATCTTAACACACTGCCTAGATACTTTGCTCCCTCACTTCACAACTGTCATCAACAATTCCCTGTCATCTGGTATCTTTCCCTTTTCCTTCAAATCTGCCCTGGTCAGACCTCTTTTAAAGAAACCTAGTCTTGACCCCAATAACCTCAAAAACTATCGACCTGTTTCCAACCTACCTTTCTTATCCAAAGTCCTTGAAAAAATTGTTCTCGCACAGATCTCTGATCATATCACCGCCAACAACCTCTCTTACCCTTATCAGTCGGCTTATCGCACTGGACACAGCCCTGAAACTGCTCTTGTAAAAATTGCAAATGATATTCTGACTGCTCTTGATCAAAATCAAATCTCTCTTCTATCTCTCCTTGATCTCTCGGCTGCATTCGACACCATCGACCATTCTATCATGCTCACACGTCTCCATAAAGTGTTCGGTATCTCTGACATCGCTCTGTCTTGGTTCCAGTCCTACCTTTCCAATCGCACTCAAAC
>JAPXFY010000030.1:46503350-46505850 GCA_030674185.1 Monoplex corrugatus | reverse complement strand
CAGCATGAGTTCACCATCATTAGCATCTTCTACAAGCAGTGGGAAAGTTTCAGAACACGTGGACAACCTACGCTCCAAGCAGTGATACATGCTATGTAATGTCATCGCGCCACAGACAGACAGAAAAGACATGCATTGCACACACTGCATAAGAGCAGCGGACCGCCGGTCTCATCACCAACTACTACACAGCAAGATGAATGTCCAACTAGCTCGGGAAACCAAAGCGGACTGGAACAAATTCTACTGAAGCTGAATATCACCCATCTGCAAAACAACAAAGCCATCCTTTAAGAGAAGCTGAAGAAAAAAATTATCTGACATAGAACTTGAGGGCGAAAATAAAATGTAGAGACAGAATGGAAATCCTTCAAGAATGCTATCCATAGCACTGCGGTTGATGCCCTGGTTATTGGAAATCATGAACACAGGGATTTGTTTGATGAAAGCTATGACAAAGTCCATGCTACCCACAAACAACACCTCAGCGGCAAATTTGATCAAAAGACCGAGAAAAATATTTAACAAACAAAACTGTATATCCAACAAAAATGTCGGCAGATGAAGAAACAGTGGTGTGAAACGAAAGTTGCAGAACTCTAGGCTATAGCTAAAATCGATTCAAACGTCTGACCACTCCATTTTGTTCACAGAGAAACTTGGCATGCCATGACGCTGGGCTGAACACTTCATGGCATTGTTGAACAGCGAGCCATTGATGTCTGATGGCACCATTGTATTACACCCCCAGAAGCCAGTATAGGAATCTGTGGCAGACTACCCTCCAATGCCAAGACTACCAAAGCCTGGAGATAACCATGTCTGGGATAACCTGAAGATAACCAATGCTGGGATAACCTGAAGATAACCATGTCTGGGATAACCTGAGGATAACCATGTCTGGGATAACCTGAGGATAACCATGGCTGGGATAACCTGAGGATAACCATGTCTGGGATAACCTGAAGATAACCATGTCTGGGATAACCTGAAGATAACCATGGCTGGGATAACCTGAGGATAACCATGGCTGGGATAACCTGAAGATAACCATGTCTGGGATAACCTGAGGATAACCATGTCTGGGATAACCTGAAGATAACCATGGCTGGGATAACCTGAAGATAACCATGGCTGGGATAACCTGAAGATAACCATGGCTGGGATAACCTGAAGATAACCATGGCTGGGATAACCTGAAGATAACCATGGCTGGGATAACCTGAAGATAACCATGTCTGGGATAACCTGAGGATGACCATGTCTGGGATAACCTGAAGATAACCATGTCTGGGATAACCTGAAGATAACCATGTCTGGGATAACCTGAGGATAACCATGTCTGGGATAACCTGAAGATAACCATGTCTGGATAACTGAAGATACCATGCTGGATAACCTGAAGATAACCATAGCTGAGATAACCTGAAGATAACATGTCTCTGATAACCTGAGGATAACCATGCTGGATAACTGAGGGTAACCATGTGGGATAACCTGAAGATAACCATGGCTGGGATAACCTGAGGATAACCATGTCTGGGATAACCTGAAGATAACCATGGCTGGGATAACCTGAAGATAACCATGGCTGGATAACCTGAAGATAACCATGGCTGGGATAACCTGAAGACAACCATGTCTGGGATAACCTGAAGATAACCATGTCTGGGATAACCTGAAGATAACCATGTCTGGGATAACCTGAAGATAACCATGGCTGGGATAACCTGAAGATAACCATGTCTGGGATAACGAGAAGATAACCATAGCTGGGATAACTGAAGACAACCATGTCTGGGATAACCTGAGGATAACCATGTCTGGGATAACCTGAAGATAACCATAGCTGGGATGTCTCCGGCAGCTGACGGTATCCCTGCAATATGTAAAACAATAGGAGCGACATGCACCAGGAGGAAATGACAACCTTCTGCCAGTCTACATGGCGATAGGAAAAGGTTCCTCAAACTTTAAATAGTTTATGATCATCCTCATTAATAAGATGAAAGTCAAGAAGAAGCGTTGCAATAATTACCGTGGGATGTCCTTCCCGTGCATGGCAGGAGCAGTCTCCTTGCAAGTATCATCCTTCACAAAAGCATCAGCCAAATAGTAAAACCCACCATTCTTGAGTGTCACTGTAGTTTTCGTGGTGGAAGAGGAACAAGTGATATGCTGTTTGCTACACGCTAGCTGCCAAAGAAGTATATATAGCGAACAAAACAGAGTACCACATGGTGCATTTGGCACTGTTAACCACAAGGGCCTGTGAGGAATGGTAACAAATTTTGCTTGCCCACTGAAGCTTGTCTTGATGACGGCGTTTTCCTGCAGTGACATACTGGCCAATGTGCCAGACAGTGGGGAGGATCCAAACACTTTGCGGTACAAAATGGAGTGAAACAAGGATGCGTTCTAGTGCCTACACTTTTCTCCTTCTTCTTACGCCTACTCATCCGTCGGATCGACTGTAGAGTCTATCATACATAATGTTATA
>JAPXFY010000030.1:46495850-46500850 GCA_030674185.1 Monoplex corrugatus | reverse complement strand
TGTGTGCGTGTGTGTGTGTGTGTGTGTGTGTGTTGGTGTGTTTGTGGTTGTTGTGGTGTGCGTGCGTGTGTTGTGTGTGTGTGTGTGTGTGTATGTATGTGTGTGTGTGTGTGTGTGTGTGTGTGCACCCCCACTTTACGGCTCAGAATGGTTGAGGATGACAGAAGGCAACCTAACCGAATTATACTTTTTCTGCAAAAGAACTTAGAAGAATCATGAGACTTTTGTTGTCCCATTAACATCTTAAGCCAACAACTATTCGCCTGGTGAAAAGGCCAAAGTGATGGATTGGGTATGTGATCCACAGAGAGCAGGGTAACACTACCCAACAGTCCTTCACTGAAAATAAATTAAAGGAAAACAGATATCCGTGTGAAATGGTGTTTTCGCGCTTTTTTATGCATGTACGTATGTTACGTATGAATTTCTGTTTGTTTATGCATATACATGCATATGTATGTAAGTACATATAGGTATGCATGTGTATATATTTTATGTATATATTATGTGTGTATGTATGTATGTATGTATGTATGTATGCATGTATGTGTATCTCTCTCTCTATACATATATATACATGTATATATATATATATATATATATATATATATATATATATATATATATGCATGTATGTACGTATGTGTGTATGTATGTATGGATGGATGTATGGATGGATGTATGGATGGATGTGTGTATAAATGTATGTATGCTGTATGTATGTATGTATGCATGTATGTATGTATGCATGCATGTATGTATGTATGTATATATGTACGTATATATGTATGTATGTATGTATGTATGTATGTTCGTGTGTGAACATAAGTATGCATGTGTGCGCGCGTGTGTGTATAGATGCATGTAGGAGTGACTGTATGTGTGCATGCGTGTGTGTATATGTGTGTGTGATGTGTGTGTGCGCGCGTGCGTGCGTGCGTGTGTGTGTGTGCGTGTGTGTGTGTGTGTGTGTGAGTGTGTGCGTGTGTGTGTGTATGTGTGTGTGTGTGTGTGTGAGTGTGTGTGTGTGTGTGTGTGTGAGTGTATGTGTATGTGTGTGTGTGTGTGTGCTTGCTTGCTTAGATTTCAAACGTGTTATTTTTTAAATATTCTACAAAGGAAAGGAAAGCATGAAAAGTCTGACAGCAGTCAATGAAATCTATCGTGTGACAACGTATAAATATCGGGAAACAACGCCACTGATTCGGTCTTACTTTTCTTCCGTATTACTGCACAGATTTTAACTGAAACGTTACCAAGGTTTCTTCTTCTTAAGATTATTGTTATAATTATGATTATTTTGGTTTGGTTTTGTTTTTATGACGATTTTTCTTTTACATTATTGATGTTAGCGTTGTTCTAGTTTCATTTCTCTGTTCATCCATATCCTTTTTCTTAAGACCTTGCCGCTTCCTTTTAATTTTTTTACGTCCCTTACTCTGTTCCCCTCTCCCCTCCCCCCCCCCCCCCCCCCTAATTTCATCCTCCATGCCATTTTTCCCCGTCTAATATCACTTATAGTGAAAAGACGTTAAATCAAGCAACGAACGAACGAACAAACACACACACACACACCACACACACACACACACACACACACACACACACACACACACCACACCAACACACACCACACACACACACTCATACGTGCACATACAAAACGCACACAAAACACACACACACACACACACACACACACACACACACACACACACACACACAAACACACGAACGCATACAAACACACACACAGACACACTTGGACGCACACACACCACACCACGCACACACACACACACACACCACACACCGCACGCACGCACGCACACACACACACAACACACACTGTGAAAGTGAAAATTAACTCTGTGTCCACTCTTAACATCCTGTCTGTGTATTATCCACGTGGCCCTGATGGAGAAAACAGTGACTGGCTATGGACTTTAGAACATAATGAAAAATGGTTGATCACCGGGGATTTTAATGCTCATTCTCCATTCTGGGACAAGGACTGCCAGTATGTTTCTAACAATCGTTTTGTTGAAAATGTCGTTGACTCTGGACTAGTCTTGTTAAATGACGGTCGAGTAACCAGAATTCCAGACAATCCTAAACATAAGGCAGGTTTAACGAAAGCGATGATATTAATGACGTGTATTCACACTTCACAAACGCGCTACGCGAGGCAGCAAATAATTCAATTCCAAAAAGGAAAACATTCAACAAAAGTAAGTATGTTGGAAATAGTTGATGGAATCAATTATGTGAGGAAGCGAAGAATGAAAAAAAAATGTATAACATCTATTTAAAAACTAAATCTGCAAATGACCATTACAATATGAAGGTGGCAAAGATTCATTCAAACAAAGTTATAGCCCAAGCCAAAAAGCAGTATTGGTCAGATTTTTGCTCTCAACAAATTTCCGGGCCCAAAGATCTTCCTAAAATTTGGAATAAGGTCAAAGAAATGAAAAATGGTTTTCATTTACCCCGGTTTCCTATTAAGATTAAAGACAAAGAATTTCCTTCGTCATCTGAGAAAGCTAAAGAATTCGTTCAGTTCTTTTCGAAAGCAAGTAATTCTGGTAGCTTGTCTACACCAGTAAGGGACAAAAGACGGGAAATTGAAGAAACAGAATAATACTCAGATCCTTGCCCCGATAGTCACATGTACATAAATTCGAAAATTACGTTACAAGAACTTAAAGATGCCCTTCTCTCGTTGAGCAACAAACAATGGGCTGTAGGACTGTATGGCGTTTCGTATGCCCTTTTAAATCATTTACCTGAGAAATGGATTGAATACTTACACAATATCATACTAAAATGCTGGGAAAATGGTTGCATACCTGACATTTCGAAGACTTCAATTGTGTTACCTATACTAAAAGCTAATAAACCGCTCTCTGATCCAGGTAATTACAGACCCATCTCACTTGCATCCCATGTTTCAAAACTCATGGAAAAAATTATATTGAATCGACTTACTTTTGTTGGAAAAACAATATAATTCCTATTAACTAATCTGGGTTTCAAAAAGGTAGATATTCGGCACACCATTTAGTCAAGTTAACAACTCAAATCAAAAATCAGTTTGCTAAAAGAAAAAATGTCTTAGCTACCTTTTTTGATCTTAAAAAGCGTATGGATATGACAAAGTCTGGCATGTGAGACTTTTGTTGAAATTAAAACACATAGGTCTAAATGGTAATCTTTATCATTTTATCAAAGCGTTTATAAGTGACCGAAGTATAGTCGCTAAGATAGGTACTACATACTCTGAAAAACGATCTGTAAACATGGGAATTCCACAGGGTTCCGTAATATCTCCTTTATTATTTAATATTTTGATTTATGACCTGCCAACACAAGTCTCAAACAATGTAAACGTAGCTCAGTACGCTGATGATATAGCGATTTGGATGAACGTTTCGTTGAAAAGGAACATTTCCTTAAGAGAATTAAACTACATTAAAAAGGTATATCAACGTGAAATTAATCATATTTCCACGTATTTGACGGATAACGGTCTAGAAATACCCAATGAAAAGACTCACATGATGCTTATTAATAATGGTCTTAGTCCTAAAGAGGTACCGTTGTTTAAAATTGATAATGAGGAAATGAAGTATGCTACTCAGGTGAAATTTCTATGAGTACACTTGACTTCTAGTTTACAGTGGAAAGAACATATTGATGCCTTGTTACATAAAGTTATGAAAAGCTGTAACTTAAAAAAAAAAATATTAGTAAACAGTCTAAGGAACAGGACACTAAAACGTTGTTATATCTTGTACCAGCTTTAGTAAGATCGAAGTTGGTTTATGGCCAAGAGGTATATTTTTCAGCTCCAAAATGCTATTTGAAACAAAACTTCAAAGCTTAGACAGTAAAACATTTAAATGTGCTCTTGGGGTACCGGTATATACAAAAACGCAAGAAGTATATAAAACAGCCGGTATCCTTCCTTTGGAAGATTGGAGGAAGTTATCAGCTGCTAGATGTATAGTTAGAGCAAATGCAGTAGCTAATTATGTTGATATGGAACTTAAAATTCGGTCTGACATTCATTTCCCCAAGAGAGCAAGAACAATAAAGGCACAAGAAACAATATCCACTTACACAAATGAGCTTTTCGAAATTTCCCGCGTAGTACCTAACAAAGTTTCACATAAGTTGATATGTTGTCCTCTACCTCCCTGGGAATTGTCCAAAACAATTTTTTATATCAATTACACTGATGACGACTTGAGAAAAGATATTAATCCACACTTGTTAGCAATTGACGTTCTGTCACATCTCCATACAAAATATTTAAATTCTTTGAAAATGTTCACTGATGGCTCTGTTCTAGATGATGATGCAGCATGCGCTGGCTTTCTAATTCCAAAATTTAAAGTAGAAATGGGTTACTCTTTAGGATTGGGGCATTCAATCTTCACTTCTGAATTAGTTGCCATCCTGATGGCACTGAAATACATAGTAGATCTACCCATAACTTTGTTTAGTATCTTATTATGTGTAGATTCGAAATCTGCATTACAGTCCCTAAAAAGTTGCGAATACAAAGTAAATAGTACGTTAATATTTGAGATAAACTTTCTAATTCATTGTTTAATAACAGATAATACACAAGTTACTTTTTGTTGGATCCATTCACACTGTGGCTCATACATAATGATCGGATCGACAGAATAGCTAAAAGTGCAGCATTGAATAGGGCTTGCAGTACTTAACTTGAATTACCACTATCTGAACATGAAATGAATGCTAAATTAGAAAACACAGTAAAAGCTCAACATGACCTTCGTCCCTTCATCGTAAATTACCAGGGTTTTACGAGATTAGAGATAACTTTAGCTTACAGATTATATCTCAGCTCACTTCGAACTAAGTTCAGTAAAACCATCAAATGTATCTGTAATGATTATATAACTATTAAACACCTGTTGTGTTGTCAGCGAATGCGACCTTATTTCCCTGCATCATTTACAAAT
>JAPXFY010000030.1:46488350-46493350 GCA_030674185.1 Monoplex corrugatus | reverse complement strand
ATGGGAGATTTTAATGCTAAAGTGGGACAGGATACGGTGGAGGGTATAGTTGGACCTCATGGTTTTGGTACACAAAATGAAAGGGGAGGGAAACTTGTAGAATGGGCACAGATGAATGAGTTCATAGTAGGAAACACCTGGTTTGAGCAGTCTAATGGAAGAAAATGGACTTGGATGAGTCCAGGAGATGATACCAAAAATCAGATTGACTACATCCTGATCAACAAAAGCTTTTAGAAATTCTTTACTGTAAGCAAAAATACTACCAGGCACAGACTGCAACAGTGACCACAATCCTGTAGTGGGAAGGTTTAGGCTGAAATTAAGGAAAAGGAAACAGACCAAAAGTAACATCAAACTAAACCTTGGACTCTTAAAAACAGATGAAGTGATACGTAAAAAATCGAATGTACATGTTCAAAACAAATTCAGTGCTCTGGAAGACGTTAGTGACAGTGAGGAACAATGGACAAAGTTGAGAAATTCGATAAATGAAGCTTGTGAAGAAATGCTTAAGGCAAATAGAAAAGCAAAAAAGAGCTGGATGACTAATGAAATTTTGGGCTTGATGGAGGAGATGAGGAAGGCAAAGAGAAACGAAGAGATATACAGGAAGATAAACAAAGAAATCAGGAATAGGTGCAATGATGCTAAAGAAGCTTGGCTGAAAACAAAATGCAAAGAAATAGAAGACCGACACAAAACGGATCCTCAGGGTATGTACAGACGAATTGAAGAAATTGTCCACAGGAAAAATACATGCACATCAACTGGTTGTTTAAAATCGAAAGATGGCACGCTTATCATGGAAAAAAGACAAAATATTAGACAGATGGGGAGAGTACATTAAAGACCTTTTTGAGGATGACAGAAACGAAGAACACATTATGAAAAAGAACTTTGAAGGACCACCTATAATGAAAGATGAAGTTAGAGCAGTACTGAAAAAGATGAAACCAGGAAAAGCCCCAGGACCAGACAACATTACTACAGAGATGATTGAAGCCCAGGAGAAATTTGGAATAGAAAAATTAACAGTCCCCCTAAATGAAATTTACGACACTGGAAAAAAACCCGAAGGTATGTCAAAATCAATTTTCATTGCACTTCCAAAGAAGACAGGGGCTATAGAATGCGAACTCCATCGCACATTCAGTTTGATGAGTCATGTAACAAAACTCCTGTTAAGAATATTCATGATGAGGACAAGGAATAGAATCAAAAGAGAAATAGCAGATGAACAGTGTGGATTTGTGGAAGGGAAAGGAACTATTAATGCCATATACATCCTAAGAACTATCACAGAGAGGTCAGTCGAGATGAATAAGAATTTTCATTTATGCTTCGTTGACTATACCAAGGCTTTCGATCGGGTAAGGCATGAAGAATTGATCAACTAACTAGAGAGACTCAATGTTGATGGTAAAGATCGACGAATAATCAGAAACATGTACTGGGAACAAATAGCTGCAATGAGAATAGAAAACAATATAAGCTCTTTCCAAAACATCAAAAGAGGACTAAGACAGGATTGTGTTTTGTCACTAGATCTGTTTTCACTTTACAGCGAAAACATCATGAGGAACCTAGAAGAAGACCCTGGATTAAAGGTTGGAGGGAAAATGATAAACAACATTCGATACTCAGATGACACCGTGCTAATTGCAGAAAATGAAAGGGACCTACAAAACCTTGTGAATATACTAGAAATAGAAAGCAAAGGTAAGGGGTTGGAACTAAACAGCAGGAAGACTGAAGTCATGGTGATCAGTAAAAAACATGAAATCCCTCCATGCAAAATAACAGCAAATGGCACAACCTTGACAAGTTTAAATACCTGGGAACGATCATTTCATCAGATGGCAGATGCACATCAGAGATAACCGGCAGAATTGGCCAAGCCAAAACAACATTCAAGAAGATGACAAGCATTCTTACCAACAAATGCCTATCAATTAACATCAGGAAGAGAGTTCTTGAATGTTATATAGAACTAATACTGTTGTGCCGATGTGAGGCATGGACAGTCAACAAGCAAAGCCAGAACAAGATTGAGGCAGCCGAGATGTGGTTTCTAAGAAGAATGTTGAGAGTTCCATGGACAGCAAAGTAAACAGTCTTTATGGAGGCAGACACAAGTAGATCACTCATAAGGAAGATAACGAAAAGATAGGCAACATTTATAGGCCATTTTATGAGGAAGGGGGATTTGGAGCACCTGGTCACAACGGGAAAGCTGGAGGGAAAGAGAGCACCAGGTAGACCCAAGGAGAGAATGCTAGACGGACTTTGGGAGTGGCTAAAGACGAGGAGAGTGGAGGAGATGCTTGAGGCAACAAGAGATAGAGACAGATGGAAGTCCATGATCGCCAACGCCATGTGGCAGGGCACCTGATGATGATGATATATATGTATATATACATACATATATATATACATATACATATATATATACATATATATATACATGTATATATATATATATATATATATGTTGTGTGTGTGTGTGTGTGTGCGTGTGTGTGTGTGTGTGTGTGTGTGTGTGTGTGTCTGTGTCTGTGTGTCTGTGTCTGTGTCTGTGGGTCTGTGTGTCACAGCAGTGTGCTAGATGTGTTTTCTGTATTGAAATAGTCACTTGTTCACCGTTTGCACAGAGAACAAGAATTGTATCCACACCACCACAACAGAATACTAAACATCATTGCAAAAGCAGTCAGCGACGCTAATCTAGGTGCATGCACACTGAAAGACACAGTCATTAAACCCTCACATTTTGATGACAATATTAATACTCCATTCGAAGATGTTGTACACAAGGGTAGACAAGTGTGATTGACAAAACAAACACTTATTCACTTGTTCCACTTTGATTTATTCAGTACTGTTTGCAACCAAAACAAGTTTAAGGCATCTTCCACTGTGTCAAAGAATAGGTGACATGAGCCATCCACATAAGATAATTGTGCTTATTTCGATGAAGCTAATAATGAGAAAGTATCCAATAGAAGGTAGTGTCAGGGCATTGGAAGTATGAAATATGATTTAAGTGGCTAATTTCTGTTATCATTTCAGATCTTCTATCTGATTTTGATAATTCAAGAGCTTGAAGTATTGATTCTGAAACAACGTTAAGAAATTTCTTTGTAATATAGTTGTAGAAAAAATTGATTTGTTGGGTCCTATATGGAAGGACTGTATTTAGCTTTAAAGTACAGGTGTCTGATTTATAATCATCACCCCAAATGAACTTTCAAGCAAGAAAACTTGAAAATAGGTGAGCAGCAACAGTTGTAGCACATTTCATTTTTCATTTTGCTTATAGCCCAGCCGACTGCCAGAGCCATATCAGGGCTAGTCGTAATGTAAGAAGAACAAACAGCAAGAACCCAACCATTGGAGTAAGGGTTTTAATCCTTTTTTCAAGAGGGATTCATCGTACTCGGACAATTCCATATGCGCTCCACCCAAATCTATCAGCAATTACTTGACAGACTCCTCGAGGCTGGGCAAAGCACTATAGCCGACAAGATCTTGAACTGAGGATCAGAAAAGAGAGGGACAGGGAGACATTTGAAATAGTAAGCTGGCATCACCAGAATGATGGAAACATTACGATGGGCAGTAAACAGGCCAGTGGACCTATCAAACACTAAGCTGACATGAATAGAATGATGGAAACATTACGATGGGCAGTAAACAGGCCAGTGGACCTATGGAACAGTAAGCTGACACCAGCAGAATGATGGAAACATTAAGACGGGCAGTAAACAGGCCAGTGGACCTATGAAACAGTAAGCTGACACCAGCAGAATGATGGAAACATTAAGACGGGCAGTAAACAGACCAGTGGACCTATGGAACAGTAAGCTGACACCAGCAGTATGATGGAAACATTAAGATGGACAGTAAACAGGCCAGTGGACCTATGAAACAGTAAACTGACACCAGCAGAATGATGGAAACATAAGATGGGCAGCAACAGGCCAGTGGACCTATGAAACAGTAAGCTGACACCAGCAGAATGATGGAAACATTAAGATGGGCAGTAAACAGGCCAGTGGACCTATGAAACAGTAACTGACACCAGCAGAATGATGGAAACATTAAGATGGCAGTAAACAGGCCAGTGGACCTATGAAACAGTAAACTGACACCAGCAGAATGATGGAAACTTTAAGATGGGCAGCAAACAGGCCAGTGGACCTATGAAACAGTAATCTGACACCAGCAGAATGATGGAAACATTAAGATGGGCAGTAAACAGGCCAGTGGACCTATGAAACAGTAAACTGACACCAGCAGAATGATTGAAACTTAAGATGGGCAGAAAAGGCCAGTGGACCTATGAAACAGTAAGCTGACACCAGCAGAATGATGGAAACATAAGATGGGAGCCAAAAGGCCAGTGGACCTATGAAACAGTAAGCTGACACCAGCAGAATGATGGAAACATTAAGATGGGCAGTAAACAGGCCAGTGGACCTATGAAACAGTAAGCTGACACCAGCAGAATGATGGAAACATTAAAATGGGCATGCCAACAGGCCAGTGGACCTATGAAACAGTAAGCTGACACCAGCAGAATGATGGAAACATTAAGATGGTGCAGTAAACAGGCCAGTGGACCATGAAACAGTAAGCTGACACCAGCAGAATGATGGAAACATTAAGATGGGCAGTAAACAGGCCAGTGGACCCATATGAAACAGTAAGCTGACACCAGCAGTATGATGGAAACATTAAGATGGGAGTAAACAGGCCAGTGGACCAATGAAACAGTAAGCTGACACCAGCAGAATGATGGAAACATTAAGATGGGCAGTAAACAGGCCAGTGGACCTAATGGAAACAGTAAGCTGACACCAGCAGTATGATGGAAACATTAAGATGGAAGCAAACAGGCCAGTGGACCTATGAAACAAAAGCTGACACCAGCAGTATGATGGAAACATTAAGATGGCAGTAAATAGGCCAGTGACCTATGAAACAGTAAGCTGACA
>JAPXFY010000030.1:46460850-46483350 GCA_030674185.1 Monoplex corrugatus | reverse complement strand
TTCAGAGACATGCTCGAAAAGTTTACACACACACACACACATTCACACACACACACACACACACACACACACACACACACACACACACACACCACACACACACACACACACACACACACACACACACACACACACACACACACACACACACACACACTCATCAAGCTGATTGTACGATGGAGTTTGCATTCTATAGCCCCTGTTTCCTTTGGAAATGCAATGAAAATTGATTTTGACATATTTTATCTTGGGGGATTTTCCAGTGTCATGAATTTCATTTAGGACTTATTTTTTTCAGTACCAAAATCTTCCAGGGTCTCAATCATTTCTATAGTAATATTGTCTGGCCATGGGGCTTTTCCCGGTTTCTTCTTTTTCAGTGCTGCTCTAACTTCATCTTTCATTATGGGTGGTCCTTCAACATTCTTTGTTATAATCTGTTCTTCGTTTCTGTCATCCTTAAAAAGGTCTTTAATGTACTCTCCCCATCGATTAGTATTTCATCTTTTTCCATAATGATCGTACAATCTTCGATTTTAAGCAACCAGTTGGTGTGCACGTCTTATGTTGTGGGCAATGTTTTTAATGTTTGTGTACATGAATCTGTTTTTGTGTCGATCTTTTATTTCTTTGTACTTTGTTTCCAACCAAGCTTCCTTAGCTTCATTGCAGGTACTCCTGATTTCCTTGTTTATCTTTTTGTATTCTTCCTCTTTTTCTTTTGCCGTCCTTTGTCCTTCCATCAAACCTAAACTTTCTCTTGTCATCCAGTTCTTTTTTGCTTTTCTTTCAGTTCTAGGAGTTTCTTCACAAGCTTCTTTTATCTAGTTTCTCAACTCTGTCCATTGGTCCTCACTGCCACCAACGTCTTCCAGAGTATTGAAGTTTTATTTTTTGAACATGTATGTTAAACTTTCCTCGAGTCGATTCATCTGTCTTTAAGAGTCCAAGATTTAGTTTGATGTTACTTTTGGTCTGTTTTCTTTTCTTTAAGGAACCAGAAAAAAAAAACTCGAAAGAAGAATAAGAACGCGTATTTAATACAACCAGACAAGACAAGTGCAAATTTTCAGCCAACTGGTCTTTGTCAAGGGTAAGATTACAAACAAACAAACACCAGATACAAAAATCAGGAGAAAAAAAACTGAAACTTCCCTGTTGCTGGGTCCAGTATGAACATTTGACTTTTTTGGTACTATCTCCTTGATTCATCCATGTCCATTTTCCTCTGTTAGGCTCCTCAAACCAGTGTTTGCTATGACGAATTCGTTTATTTGTGTCCATTCAACACGTTTCTCTACCCTTTAATTCTATGTGCCAAGGCCATGAGGTCCAACTATGTCATCCACTCTCTCCTGTTCCACTTTAGCACAAAAATCTCCATTATTACTGTAATACATGTGTGTATCTTGTGATTAGCAGTGAGCCTTGGCCGTCTCTTAAACTTCATATAGTTCATTCCGTGTGTGGAGACGCAATTTTGAGAAACAGAAACATAAACTGAACGTATATATCACAACAACCACAAGGACAACACAGCAACAACAAACAAGACAATAGCATGCACGCAATCATTTTTATGCACATTTCGCAAGACAACTTAAATAACTGTAAACTGAAGCATGATTATATCACTTTTTCTCTCATAAAATCAGTTCTCCTATAAAATCAACGCACTCTGCTGCAAGTGTATCTTTAGTTTTGCACTTACTTATCAGCGCGACCATCTCCCAACGTACACTGTTTTCTGATCTCGCCATTCTACTTCTGACACTGTTTACATAAACCTTAACAAAGGTTTCCCATAGTCGGTACTGGTTTATTTTGCGTTTGACCCATACGACTGGAATTATCTTCACTATCTCTGCGATAGATACAGTCTTACTTCTTTCTAGTCTAACTAGAAAACGTATGTTGTTTGTCCAGCGGTGATTTCTCTCCTGCAGCACCCACCCCACTCTGTTGCTGGGTCCAGTCCTCTTTTGTGGTCCCTAGGTATTCTTGTTGGCAGTGCCTGTCTGCATATCCAGCTGTTGTTGTTGTTGGCAGTGCTTGTCTGTATATCCAGCTGTTGTTGTTGTTGGCAGTGCCTGTCTGTATATCCAGCTGTTGTTGTTGTTGGCAGTGCTTGTCTATATATCCAGCTGTTGTTGTTGTTGGCAGTGCTTGTCTATATATCCAGCTGTTGTTGTTTTGGCAGTGCTTGTCTATATATCCAGCTGTTGTTGTTGTTGGCAGTGCTTGTCTATATATCCAGCTGTTGTTGTTGTTGGCAGTGCCTGTCTGTATATCCAGCTGTTGTTGTTGTTGGCAGTGCTTGTCTATATATCCAGCTGTTGTTGTTGTTGGCAGTGCTTGTCTATATATCCAGCTGTTGTTGTTGTTGGCAGTGCCTGTCTGTATATCCAGCTGTTGTTGTTGTTGGCAGTGCTTGTCTATATATCCAGCTGTTGTTGTTGTTGGCAGTGCTTGTCTATATATCCAGCTGTTGTTGTTGTTGGCAGTGCTTGTCTATATATCCAGCTGTTGTTGTTGTTGGCAGTACTTGTCTATATATCCAGCTGTTGTTGTTGTTGGCAGTGCCTGTCTGTATATCCAGCTGTTGTTGTTGTTGGCAGTGCCTGTCTGCATATCCAGCTGTTGTTGTTGTTGGCAGTGCCTGTCTGTATATCCAGCTGTTGTTGTTGTTGGCAGTGCCTGTCTGTATATCCAGCTGTTGTTGTTGTTGGCAGTGCTTGTCTATATATCCAGCTGTTGTTGTTGTTGGCAGTGCCTGTCTGCATATCCAGCTGTTGTTGTTGTTGGCAGTGCCTGTCTGTATATCCAGTTGTTGTTGTTGTTGGCAGTGCCTGTCTGTATATCCAGCTGTTGTTGTTGTTGGCAGTGCCTGTCTGTATATCCAGCTGTTGTTGTTGTTGGCAGTGCCTGTCTGCATATCCAGCTGTTGTTGTTGTTGGCAGTGCCTGTCTGCATATCCAGCTGTTGTTGTTGTTGGCAGTGCCTGTCTGTATATCCAGCTGTTGTTGTTGGCAGTACCTGTCTGTATATCCAGCTGTTGTTGTTGGCAGTGCTTGTCTATATATCCAGCTGTTGTTGTTGTTGGCAGTGCCTGTCTGTATATCCAGCTGTTGTTGTTGTTGGCAGTGCCTGTCTGCATATCCAGCTGTTGTTGTTGTTGGCAGTGCTTGTCTATATATCCAGCTGTTGTTGTTGGCAGTGCCTGTCTGTATATCCAGCTGTTGTTGTTGGCAGTGCCTGTCTGTATATCCAGCTGTTGTTGTTGGATGTGCCTGTCTGTATATCCAGCTGTTGTTGTTGGCAGTGCCTGTCTGTATATCCAGCTGTTGTTGTTGGCAGTGCCTGTCTGTATATCCAGCTGTTGTTGTTGGCAGTGCCTGTCTGTATATCCAGCTGTTGTTGTTGTTGGCAGTGCCTGTCTGCATATCCAGCTGTTGTTGTTGTTGGCAGTGCCTGTCTGTATATCCAGCTGTTGTTGTTGGCAGTGCTTGTCTGTATATCTAGCTGTTGTTGTTGTTGGCAGTGCCTGTCTGTATATCCAGCTGTTGTTGTTGGCAGTGCTTGTCTGTATATCTAGCTGTTGTTGTTGTTAGCAGTGCCTGTCTGTATATACAGCTGTTGAGGTGCTTTTGTCACAGCGAGCCAGTGTTTGAGAGTGTGCATTTTGAATTGAATTATCCATCCAGATGTAGCACGATATCATGATTACAATTATCATTTATGATTATGATCATGATCATGATCATGATTATTATTTTCGGTACTAGTATTGTGCAATCATTATCATTATCATTAATACTGTTTCTTATTAATATTATCACTATTATTGTTGTCATCATCATCGTCATGATCATCATCACCATTATCATCATCATCAATTTGATGATGATGACGCTTGATGTTTATTATTATTTTTATTATTATGGTGGTGGTGGTGGTGGTGGTGGTGATTGTGGTGATGATGATGATGGTGATGATGATGATTCATCGCCATCGTCATCATCATCATCATCATCATTATCATCATCATTAGTAAGCAAATTTGTACTGACTAATTAAAAGATTACATCAGTAAAACAACACAAATAATTTGCTAAACAAAATTCTATCAATAGCTTGTAGTTTTCCATCGTCAAGCAGCAAAGTCATTTTCATGTGATTTTAAAGCTTTCAATCACAATGTACAAAAGGCAGATACGTACTTGTGGCCATGTTTATGTAAATCGATCAAATCTCTGTACCATAATGAATGGTCTATTTAACAGAACTATTAAATAAGGAAGAAAAAAAAAACGTTGAAAAGCCATACCCAAAACCTGTTGGGACAACGAGAATTGATTTGGGAAAATGGTATTATATACCTAAAAAATAATATTGAAAATGTTTACGGATTTACAAGGCTAATCGTTTACTTGAATTCAGATTTCTGAAACTTATAGACTTTTATTTGACTTCAGTCAATGATTACTAAAATAGATGAAAGGATATATATATATATATATATATATATATATATATATATATATATATATATATATATATATATATATATACATGACTGATGTGATTTAATGTGTTCGTAAATATCGTAGTCCTTTCTGTTTGGAAATGTTCATACTATGCGTCCTCCCTCCCACCCCAACAACAACATATATGCATATATACACACACATGTATATGTATATAATTCATAGTGATTACAGGTGAGGTGAGACTAGAAACTAGATGTAATCAAGAAATGTACTGTACTCACCTTAAGAGTAACTTGACAAAACAATAATCACACACACACACACACACACACACCACACACACACACACACACACACACATAATATATAATATATATATATATATACACATATACATAAATACACACATATACACACATACACACATACACACACACACAAACACACACACATATACACACACACATACATGCATACACACACACATACACACACACACACACACATACACACACACGCACATACACACACACATACATACACACACACACACAACATACACATACATACACACGCACACACATACACACACACGTTGTGTTTAGAATATAGGGCGATCATGTAACACGTTGAGGCATTCATTCCATTCAAGTGTTTGAACGTCACAAAACTTGATGACTACTTTGATTTCTTTTGTAACATTGTTTCATACATCACGGACGGACATTTTGATGCTAAACATCATCAATAGATAATTCTGCTGTCATTTTGATGCTATACATCGTCGACACATAATTCTGCTATCATTTTGATGCTATACATCATCGACATATAATTCTGATATCATGTGATGTTATACATTATCGACATATAATTCTGCTATCATTTTGATGCTAATACATTATCGACATATAATTCTGCTATCATTTTGATGCTATACATTATCGACATATAATTCTGCTATCATGTGATGTTATACATTATCGACATATAATTCTGATATCATTTTGATGCTATACATTATCGACATATAATTCTGCTATCATTTTGACGCTATACATCATCGACATATAATTCTGCTATCATTTTGATGCTATATATCATCGACATATAATTCTGCTATCATGTGATGTTATACATTATCGACATATAATTCTGCTATCATTTTGATGCTATACATTATCGACATATAAATCTGCTATCATTTTGATGCTATACATTATCGACATATAATTCTGCTATCATTTTGATGCTAATACATTATCGATATATAATTCTGCTATCATTTTGATGTTATACATTATCGACATATAATTCTGCTATCATTTTGATGCTAATACATTATCGACATATAATTCTGCTATCATTTTGATGCTAATACATTATCGACATATAATTCTATTATCATTTTGATGCTATGCATTATCAACATATAATTCTGCTATCATTTGATGCTATACATCGTTCACATAAAATTCTGCTATCATTTTGATGCTATACATTATTGACATATAATTCGGCTATCATTTTGATGCTATACATGATCAATACATTGCTATCATTTTGACGCTATACATCAACAATAGATAATTATGCTATAATTTTGATGCTATACATCATCAACATATAATTCTGCTATCATTTTGATGCTATACATCATCAATAGATGATTATGCCATCAATTTGATGCTATACATCATCAGCATATAATTCTGCTATCATTTTGATGCTTTACATGACCAATAGATAATTATGCTATCATCTTGACGCTATACATCATCGACATATAATTCTGCTTCATTTTGATGCTACACATCATCAACATATAATTCTCCTATCCTTGTGATTTTATACATCTTCAATAGAAAATTCTGCTATCATTTTGATGCTATACATCATCAACATATAATTCTGCTATCATTTTGATGCTATACATCATCAACATATAATTCTGCTATCATCTTGATGCTACACATCATCAACATATAATTCTCCTATCCTTGTGATTTTATACATCTTCAATAGAAAATTATGATCAATACATTGCTATCATTTTGACGCTATACATCAACAATAGATAATTATGCTCTCATTTTGATGCTATACATCATCAACATATAATTCTGCTATCATTTTGATGCTATACATCATCAATAGATAATTATGCTATCATTTTGATGCTGTATATGATCAACAGATAATTATGCAATGATTTTGATGCAATACATCGTCGACAGATAATTCTGATATTAGTTTGCTGCTGTGCATTATCGACAGATAATTGACTGATAATTATGCTATCATTTTGATATTATCATAAACGCAATAGAAAACACAGAAATCTTCCCAGACTTAACGAAACTGTGATACACATTATAACATTTGTATAACATGACATCTTTATGAAATCATGTTGAATACATCGCTTCAGTTTGTCAGTTACAGGGATAGTAATATGACTCAAAACACACTTTCTGTACGCAATCCTTTGCCAACTGCCGCTCATAATGTGTCAGTCCAAGATGGGTGTGTTGAAGTCAGATTCAGTGAGATGGAATACTTACCATGGGACAATCTGGACAACATCGTCAGTGCACAAGTAGAGAGTATTTCACTCAGAGTTAAAAACAACATGCTGGGCTTTCTGTTTCTGATTGGTGGTCCAGCCAACGTCATCAACATGGCGGTGTTCTACAAACAGGGCCTGAAGGATCGTGTCAACCTGTGTCTGTTTGCCTTGTCCTTAGCTGACGAACTGTTTTTAATCATCTCCATGTTTTTGTATGGAGAGCAACTTCACTTACAATTCACCACAGAAAAAACGTATGGCCCCATGTTGACCTTTCTGGTCAATATCAATTTTGCAACTTTGTCAGGCTTGTTTTATGTTTCCACCGTCATGTCTGCAATCATTGCTATGGAGAGATGCTACTGTGTTCTCAGACCACTGAGATTCCAGACTTTGATGCGCACTAGAACAATGGCTGCTATTATCACTGCTGTGTATGTAGTGGTGATAGGTTTGTCTTTCTGTGTGGCATTCCGATATCGTATTGGGTGTGTATATGATCCTGACTATCACGTACAGTTAAAGACAGCCATTGTTGGAACATTTTATCATGATCACAAGGAATTCATCGACATTCTGGATGGTTTTGTATTTGGTGTTAGTTTGCCTGCCGTCGTCATGGTAGCGGTAATAACATCAACAATAATAACCACAGTGAAACTTCGTCAGATTGTGACATGGCGTACTGAGACATCATCAGCACTGTCTCCCCGGGAAGTGGCGCTAACCAAAATGTTGGTCGGCAACTCCATCTTGTTTATTGCCTGCTCTTCTCCTGATGCTCTGTTTCGGTTTGTTTGCCTCTATTTTCCAGAGATGAACTCTGGACGACGCTATCATAATTTTTATTTAACAACTCTGTGGATCTCTGAACTGTTCTGTCTGATCAACTCCACTTTCAACATCTTCGTGTATTACGCCATGGGGTCTCGCTACAGAGAAACGTTTTGGTCGTTGTTTAAAAGAGCAACAGATCTGGACAGTGCACGGAATTAACCCGCTGTGCTCTTTGTAGTAATGTGAACAGCATCATCTGTAATGAAAATAGGGTAAGCGTTTTTCAGTCATGAAGAATTACACAAGTCGATCTCTATTCTTTCTTTCTCTGTTTTTCTTTGTCTCTGTCTCTGTCTCTGTCTCTGTGTCTCTCTTGATCTTTCTCTATGTCTGTCTGTCTCTGTGTCTCTCTTGGTCTTTCTCTGTCTCTGCCTGTCTCTGTGTCTCTCTCTGTCTCTGCCTCTGATGCATGTGTGTCTGTGCATCCACATGTGTGCATACGTGCGCGCGCGTGTTTTTATGTGTGAATAAGACTGTTTAACGTTGTGCTGCATTATCATGAAAATAGTTTTTTTTTATTATTAATTTGCAGTTCATCACTTCCTTCCAAACCCCTTCCTGACACTGCTATTGGGATGATGGCCTGAGTTATTAAAATCCTTAGAATCTTGAGTCTGTCTGTCTGTTTCTCTGTCTGTCTGTCTGTTTTTCTGTCCGTCTGTCTGTCTGTTTCTCTGTCTGTCTGTCTGTTTCTCTGTCTGTCTGTCTGTCTGTTTTTCTGTCTGTCTGTCTGTCTGTCTGTGTCCATGCCTGTGTCTGTGTCTCTGTCAATCTGTCTGTTTGTCTGTCTGTCTATATGTCTGTCTGTCTGTCTCTCTCTTTGTCTCTGTCTCTCCCTGTCTCTGTCTCTCCCTGTCCATCTCTTACTTGTCTTTACTAGATCATATCTTTGTGGGACAATGTATGACACTGCTAACGACTTACGACCTGCTAAACGATGTACGTCATTACATTTATTACATGGAGTGATAAAACTCGTAGTGTGACATTGAAAATAATACATGAACCTGGACAAGATGTGTAACATTAAGGAACAACTTAGAGCTGGGTCCTGGATGAGCTACATTTGTGGATGGAAACGTGTTGCCAAATAAATATGAAAGGGAATTTTTGACTGGACAGAAGAGTGCTACATTCCCTTTCATTTCGGATTTTTACCAGTTTTCTATTTAGGTCAGAGGGTCTTGATGTCTCTACATAGAATGTTCCTCGTATTCTAAAGTAAACTGATATAATATTATGCACATGTTTTTCATATGTTACAGTTACTAACATGCATTTCATTGTGAGCCGTGTTCTCCTGTCAGATAGTAACGTAGTGTATAGTCATGGCACCGTCCATCTGATCAATGACTGGACATGGTTAAGGACTCAGCTGGATGTGAAACAGCGTCGGCTGTGTTAAACAGTGATTCTTGTGTAGCAATTCTTGGCACAGCTGATGCTAATGAAGGCTGATGACTGTGGCAAGGTGGTCACTGCCGCAACTTTCCTCCTCTCTCATCTGTCCAACCACAGTCCAGTTCGTTTAAATTCCTCTACAATGGTAATGCCTGCACGTACAACCTGCCGCCAGAAAAACAATATACACATATGCATACACATGAGCATATACATATACATACACATTATACATGTACATATAAATGTACATATATATATATATATGTATACACACATATATATATACACGCATGTGTACATATGTATATACATACATACATACATACATACATACATACATACATACATACAAACATACATACATACATATACATATATCATCAAGTGCCCTGCTGCAAGGCTTTGGCAATCATAGCCCTCGATATGTATCTATCCCTTGCTGCCGCAAGCACATCTTCCAACCTCTCCGTCTCAGCCACTCTGCAAGTCCGTCCAATATTTTCTCCCTGGGTCTACCCGGTGCTCTCTTTCCTTCCAACTTTCCTGTTGTTATCAAGTGCTAAAATTCCCCTTTTCTCAGAAAATTACCTGTAAATGCTGCCTGTCTTTTCCTAATCTTCCTTATGAATGATCTTCTTGTGTCTGCCTCCATCAAGACTGTCTCGTTTGTTTTCTTTGCTGTTCATGGAACTCTCAACATTCTTCTTAGAAACCACATCTCGGCTGCCTCAATATTGTTCTGGCTTTGCTTGTTGACTGTCCACGCCTCACAATCGTACAACAGTATTGGTTCTACATGACATTCAACAACTCTCTTCGTGATGTAAACTGATAGGCATTTGTTGGTAAGAATGCCTTTCACCTTCTTGAATGCTGTTTTGGCTTGGTCTGCTGGTTTTTGTGATGTGCATCTGTCGTCTGGTGAATTGATCATTCCCAGATATATATATATATATATATATATATATATATGTGTGTGTGTGTGTGTGTGTGTGTGTGTGTGTGTGTGTGTGTCTAAATAACATCATCATGTGCCCTGCCGCATGGCATTGGCAATCATGTCGTCCATACGAATCTGTACCTTGTAGCTGCAAGTACATCTGCCACCCTCTCTTTCCTCAGCCACTCTGCAAGTCCGTCCAACAGTTTCTCCCTGGGTCTACCTGGTGCTTGCTTTCCCTCCAGCTTTCTCGTTGTGACCAGGTGCTCTACTTTCTCTTTCCTCATAAAATGTCCCATAAATGTTGCTTGTCTTTTCCTAATCTTCTTTATAAAGTTTGTCTTGAGTCTGCCTCCTTCAAGACTGTCTCGTTTGTTTTCTTTGCTGTCCATGGAACTCTCAACATTCTTCCTAGAAACCACATCTCGGCTTCCTCAATCTTATTCTGACTTTGCGTGTTGACTGTCCACGCCTTGCAACCGTATCGGTTCTATATAACACTCAAGAATTCTTCCTGATGTTAACTGATAGGCATTTGTTGATAAGAATGCTTTTCATCTTCTTGACTAATGCTACCAATTTTGAAGAACAAGGTCTCCCAACAGTGTAAAAATCGCTACTCACACTTCCGTAGCTTTCGATGGCGTTCTCGCCATCTTCGTCAGCGCTCTAATGCTGTCTGCGTGAATCTCTACTCAGATCTTCTTGACTGTTGTTTTGGCTTGGCCGGTTCCGTTGGTTATATCTGCTGTGCATCTGCCATCTGATGGGGTGACCGTTCCTTGATATTTAAACTTATCAATTTGTAGATCCAAAACAAGTGTGACTGCCCGCGCCCAAGCAAACATGAACCAGAAGAACAAGAAAACCAATATAAGCGCGTATCCAACGAGACAAAACAAAACAAGCGCAAATTTTCGGCCAACTAGCCTTTGTCAAGCGCGAACGCACGGTCACAAACAGATCACAGACACCAAACAATGGATAATAATAACGGGACTAAAAACTTCCCTGCCGACTCGTCCAGTGGGTAAGAAATGGAATGCCCATGTCGTCATGAGCAGTAGTAAGAAGTGGGGAGAGGGGAGGCAACTATGATGTCAAAAGGGAAGTGAGATGAGTTCTGCAATTTTGAGAAGTGGCCATGCTATATCGGTATAGCCCTGTTCTGAAGAAGGCACAGGGCAAGAGCCAAGAGGTAAGGGAGTAGATTGTGCCCAGTGCCATGAACCTGGTAGGCCTGGGAACAGGAAGAAACATGAAACAGCATGTCTGAATTCTGTTGCGCAATGGATTACTTATGGTTTGTCATTAAGACCATATGGTTTGCGTGTTCCAAGTTTATTTATGAGGTGGGATTCTCTGTCTTTCCTGTCTATGGTGCTGTTATTGTATAGAAGCCACAGACCTTTCACTCGGATGTCATTGATTGAGTGGTCTGATTGGTTGAAGTGATTGGGGATAGTTTTATCCCTTTGGTGGCGGATATCAGCCAAGTGTTCTTTGAAACGTGTGTCAAGGGTGCGTCCAGTTTCACCAATATACAGTTGGGAACATTTAGAGCAGCTGATCAAGTAGACAATGTTATAAGTTTGACAGTTGAAATGTTTTGTAATTCTCATATGAGATTTGGGGCCTTTGACTGTGGTGGCTGAGCACAAGAAAGGACAAGTCTTGCATTTAGGTTTGTTGCATGGAGAGGTTTCTGGAGGTTGGCTGACTGGTTTGCTGAGATTTGAATGCACCAGCAAGTCGCGGAGATTTGTGTCTCTCTTGTAGACGATCAAAGGGCGCTGGTCAAAGGTTTCACCTGTAGTGGGACTGGATCGAAAAATGTTCCAGTTGGACAAGACATTTGTCTCAAATTTGTGCCGTTTACTGTTAGTTTGCATGAAGGTATTTCATGTTTTTAATGGTTGCCATGACTTCGGACTTCTTGCTATTTAGCTCCAACACATTATTTTTGCTTTCTATTTCTATTATAGTTTTGTAGGTCCTTTTCTTTTTTGCAATTAGCTCGGTGTCATCTACATAAAGAATGTTGTTTAAAATGTTTACTCCAACCTTTATCCCAGGTCATTTTTCTAGGTTTCTCATGATGGTTTTGCTGTAAAGTGAAAACAAAACTGTTGAGAGAATACACGCCTGCCTAACGTCTCTTTTGATATTTTGAAAGGAGCATACATCGTTTTCTATTCTCATTGCTGCTGTTTCTTCCCAATATATATTTCTGATTATTCCTAGATCTTTTCAACCAATTCGAAGCCTATCTAGTTGGTTTCATCCATTTTTCGTCTTACCTGATCAAAAGTCTTGGTATAATCAACAAAGCATAAATACAGATTCATATTCAACTTGACTGTCCTCTCTATGATAGTTCTTAGGACGTATATGGCATTAATAGTTCCTTTCTCTCGACAAATCCACATTGTTCTTCTGCTATTTCTCTTTTGATTTTGTTTTCCTTGTCCTTTGGAAATGTAATGAAAATTGATTTTGACATATCTTTGGGGATTTTCCGGTGTCATTAATTTCATTTGGGAAGACTGTTATTATTTTGCAATACCAAATTCCTCTATGGCCTCAATTATTTCTGAAGTAATATTGTCTGGTCCTGGAGATTTTCGCAGTTTCATCTTTTTCAATGCTGCTCTAACTTCCTCTTTCGGTATGGGTGGTCCTTCAACGTTCTTTCTTATAATGTGTCCTTCGTCTCTGTCATCGTTTAAGGGGGCAGACCTACCCAGATTTGGGTACCAAGATTGTGATGTTCAGTGCTTCAGTTCTAATCAACCAATCACCATGATATTTAGCAAGAAGATACCTCAGACAGCATTCTTTGGATTGAATATCTTTGTTGGGGTCTGTGAGTTATGAAACGTTGACAAAAATTAATCAATTAAAAAATGTTCTCGTGAAAATGAAAAAATATAGTACATACTGTGACATTTATAACTACACATGTATTCATGTTAGGAATTTGATATTTAGTGAGCAAACACATCTGTATAATATGTATGGCATGTAGTAAAATCTTAGCTCTACTATCATTATTTTCTGTACAGTCATCACACCAATTTTCAATATAATTATTTTAATAAAAAAAATTATAATACAACTTTTGATAAAAATGTTTCTGTCAAGCAGAACTGCAAGATTTTACTACCGGCTATAGGTACCTGTCCCTGCTATATGTGTGCCAAATATCAAGAAAATCGGATGAAAACATTTGAACATGTTATGGCTGATGTATACAATTTCGCAAAAAAATCGCAAACTTTTGCAGACTAAAAAATAAACTCAATTTCCTACCTTGTGATGTCTTAATGTCCTCCAGCAAGGTAAGGACGGCCTTCTCTTTCTGTTTTCCTTTCATTCTGTGCCATGGCTCTTTGTCGTCTTGCTCGACGCTGTTCCTTGGTTGCTGCTTGAGCCTGACGTCTGGCATTTACAATCCACAGAGCGTCTTTGTTTTCACAAAATGCCGCCCAGAATTTACCAGGTGTGATTTGCAGTTTGTGTAGGATGGCCTAAAACTAATGGCCCCATCATTACAAACACAGACAGCCAGGGCCACAGCTATTGTCACAGTCCCAAGATCATGATTTTTGGATTTGGGACAAAATTTCCATATCAGATTGTTCAGCGATTCATTTGCATTTTGTGTATAGCCTTGCAAACATTTCTCAGAAGGTCAGTCCTGCACAGGTCTTTGAATATAGGTTTTATTGCCTCCATCACTTCTGTTGGCATAGTTTTGTGTTTGAAAGCATTCAAAGTCCCATCCCTTTGAGCCTGCTTGTACTTACACCATTTTTATATCACAGAAATGGTGGGTTGGGCTCTCATCAGTCGACGAGTAATGGAAGTATATGGCCCAAACTGCCTCACGCATTTTCACAAGGTTGTTGCTGTTTCCCCGAATAGCATTTCCATAATATACCTGCATTTTGTCTATCATTTTATCTGTAAATCTGCCGTTCCCACCCAGAGTTTTACCATCAGCTAATTTTCCCTTGCATGTCTTCTTTAGATTTCTCAGGCGTGTTTCCATTCTCTTTTGGACGTGGCCTACACACTCAAGTTTCTCAATGAGGATGTCATCATATGGTTTTGCTGCACATACTTTCTTGAAGCTGTTTGTATCCCCATCACCAATGACATTTGTATATCTGAGTTTATACTGTTGTACTGACCGAGAGAAAATTTGAACAGCCCCGGCTGATTCCATTGATCCTAAAGATCCACCGTGTGTTTTTGTACATACTGCCAGATGCTCGTTATTCCATTTTCTAAATTCATCTGTATCATGGTTTTGTTTTTCCAATAATCTCATGATTTACATTTTACTGCTTTTACACTGGGTATCAATAACTTTCCCACTATGCATACCAATAACACTTGTTACCCCTACAGTAGAGGTATGACCCCTGGTCATCCAGGTGCCATCACTGGATATATCAGTGTGTCTATTTTCATCCTCTTCTCTTGTTTCAGCATTTTAAAATTCAGATGTAGCAGCTTGCTTCATACTTACAGTCTGCACATCAACAGCTGCCTTTTCAATAGTATCATTTATTATTCCAAAACTACTATCATGAACTGGTGGGGGCAAATCCATTACACCACAGAAAGTCCTCAGTTCTGCAAGTTCTTCACCAATACATCTCATAGCAAATGTTGCACGTCTATTCACAACACTGACTGTAGAATTACCAACAGATATTTGAGGACACGATGGAAATGCTCTCTGGTAATTACAATGTTCATTTTCACAGTAAAACACAAACTGACATACTAAACCCTTTCTGCTCAATTCAACTAACTTTACATGCCCACGACAAGAAGCACACACTACTTGTGACATGAAATTCTGCTTGAAAAGTTCAATATCAATCAATCTATAACCTACTGGTGTTTCCAGATCAAAATCAACACTCTCTTCTTTTTCTAACTCAGAATCAGAATTATCTTTTTCACTATCAAATCCTGAATTTTTACCTCTGATCTGGAAATGGGCATGACACTTTCACTTTTGGAACATTTTGGTGGTGGAGATTGTTCATCTTCATTCACTGACACATTTTAACAGTGGAAGGATTCATCTCGACTGACGCTTTCTTCACACACTTGCTTTGTCTTTGTATGCTTGAACCCACGAAAAGAACGTTTTCTCGTTCTACTACGACTGTACTTTTTGTCTGAAGGCATGATGATTCAGATAACTCAAAAATAAATATTTTCACCAAAAGTTGAACAACCACATACTTTTACGCGACATTGTTCTTTAGCGGAAGTAAACAAATACGTTTTGAGGCTATATACACGGCGGGTGTGTGTATATTTAGCGAAAGCAGAAGCTAATATGAAATAATTTCAGTTTATCCATTTCGGGGCGAATTTGGGGGAGAAAAATGTCTTCACCCTATCTCAGTTGCGATCTTATAACTCCAAAACTACTTAAATTGTTTTGAAAATGTAAACTGTGCATGAAAGTAGAATGAATATACTTCAAATATAAAGTAGTGTCATATTATGTTTCCAAAAAACGATTTTTTGGTTAAAATCTGAGTAGGTCTGCACCCTTAAAAGGTCTTTAATGTACTGTCCCCATCTATCTAATATTTTTTCCTTTTACACGATAAGCATACCATTTTTCGATTTTAAGGAACCAGTTGATGTGCACGTCTTTTTGTTGTGAGCATGCACATCAACTTGTTGCTTAAAATCGAAAGATGTATGCTTGTCGTGTGAAAAGACAAAACATTAGATATTTGTGTAGTAAATTGAGGCTCTGTTTTTGTGTCCGTCTTTTATTTCTTTGTACTTTGTTTCCAACCAAGCTTCCAGAGCTTCATTTCGTGTATTCCTGATTTCCTTGTTTATCTTTTTATATTCTCCTCTTTTCCTTTTGCCGTCCTTTGCTCTTCCATCAAACCTAAAAATTTTCTCGTCATCCATTTTTTTTATGTTTTTGCTTTTCTTTCAACTCTAGGGGATTCTTCACAAGCTTCATTTATCTAGTTTCTCAATTCTATCCATTGTTCCTCACTGCCACCAGCGTCCTCCAGAGCACTGATTTTTTCTTAAACCTGTTACAATTTTCAGCATTCGATTCATCTGTTTCTCAGAGTCCAAGATTTAGTTTGTTTTTACTTTTGGTCTGTTTTCTTTTCTTTAGTTTCAGCTTAAATATTCCCATTACAGGATTGTGGTCACTGTTGCAGTCTGCGCCTGGTAATGTATTTTGTTGTCAGTAAACAGTTTCTAAATGTTTTATTTATGAGAATGTAATCCATTTGATTTTTGGTACTATCTCCTGGATTCATCCATGTCCTTTTTCTGTTAGGCTTCTCAAACCAGGTGTTTCCTATTATGAATTCATTTATTTTTGCCCATTCAACACGTGTCTCTCCCCTTTAATTCTATGTGCTAAGGCCATGAGGTCCAACCATGCCATACACGCTCTCCTGTCCCACTTAAGTATTAAAATATCCCATTATTACTGTAATATTTTGTGATTTGCATTGAGCCTTGGCTGTCTTAAATACGTCATAGAAGTTGTCAATTTCTTCCTGAGTACTTGCGGATGTTGGTGCATATACTTGGATGATGTTGATATCAAATGGCCTGCCATCCACCTTAACTAATAAAACTCGGTCTGACGCAGCCCAGTCTCCTTTATGATAGACTTTGACTTGTCCCTTTCTATTGTGATGCCTACCCCTCTGTCATGTGTGTCTCCACCAGAATATATAATAATTATTGTATGCTTGCCCTTCTATCCCACTTCCCCTGGCCCTAAAACATTGATGTTAACCCTTTCCATCTCCATCTTGACATTTTGTAATTTTCATTTTGGCAGTAGTGTTCTTACTTTCCAGGTTGGAATTTTGATGTTTTCTAGTCTGATCACAGTAGTTTATTGACGGTCGGGTGTCACCTGCGCAGCATGACGGTCCTTTAGCCTTATTCTCTAATGAGATATCCACAAGGCAGTGGTGGTATTTACCCATAGCTGGAGCTCTGGTTCGTGAGCACCTGGGCATGTCCACACGCCGATGGGCCTGTGTGTTGCACGTCTGGGGCCAGACCTTCTCCGAAGTCCATCGAGTTTTAGCCTGAGTCCGTGAGGTGCTCAGTTATCACATGTCGCCACGAGGAGGCATAACGTAAGGCTTGCTGATGGAGAGGCTATGTACTGACAGAGAGAGACTTGCGCATTCTGCTCTCCTTTTCGCACAGCTGCAAGCAGCAGTGCTAGCCAGTGGTACAGGCTGAAAGCGAGAGGTACAAACACGCAGTCATTAACCAACACACTAGGCACGTCATATCAGCAATTTGATATACTTCCAAACACTGTTCACAAATAAATGTTAGTGAAACACAAGCTCTGCACCTTCGATGTGAAGACTGCATTCTACATGAAAACTGCCTTCTACATGAAAACTGCCTTCTACATGAAAACTGCCTTCTACATGAAAACTGCCTTCTACAAGAAAACTGCCTTCTACATGAAAACTGCCTTCTACATGAAAACTGCCTTCTACAAGAAAACTGCCTTCTACAAGAAAACTGCCTTCTACAAGAAAACTGCCATCTACAAGAAAACTGCCTTCTACAAGAAAACTGCCTTCTACATGAAAACTGCCTTCTACAAGAAAACTGCCTTCTACAAGAAAACTGCCTTCTACATAAAAACTGCCTTCTACAAGAAAACTGCCTTCTACAAGAAAACTGCCTTCTACAAGAAAACTGCCTTCTACAAGAAAACTGCTTTCTACAAGAAAACTGCCTTCTACACGCAGATTGTCTTCTGCAACAAAACTGCCTCCTTAACAAAGACTGCTCCACACGGGAAAAATCTTCCTTCCCTGTCTTGCAAGTCTGCAACATTGCCTTACTATACTGAATTTTATCCATTTTTTGACAGTGTGTTTGGATGAATTATGCATACAATCTCTTTTAAGTGTGTTGGTCGTGTGTGTGTGTGTGTGTGTGTGTGTGTGTGTGTGTGTGTGTGTGTGTGTGTGTTGTGTGTGTGTGTGTGTGTGTGTGCTTGTGTGTATGCACGCATGTGTGTGTGTGTGTTCGTGTAATTACATAATGTTCTAACATTTATGACTTATCCTATTTAAATTGATCCTTCCACTCATCTGTGATTTATCCCACCGCCACCCCCTCTCCCCTCCTTCATCTTCTATGTCCTGACTTTGCAGCTGAACTTGTTTTCGTACTTTTTTCTTCCTTCTTTATGAGACAGGTCAACTTGTGTCTGACTAAGATTGCTCTGTTGTTTGTTTGTTTGTTAGTTTGTTTGTTTGTTTTGTTTTTTTCTGGGTACTCCGGTTTTTCCTTCAGTCCTTTGGCCATTGGATTACGATTTTTGTCTTCTTTTTCCAGGGTCAATCTGGAATTTATATTGGCCATAGCTCACATTCATATTATCCCATTCATTTGACCATATGTGTCTATTTTCGTGTATGTATAAATACTTTTATTCAAAAAAATAGCATTCGCATTTTACTTTGTTGATTTCTAATATTTCGGCCATAAACCCTCCCATGGACAGAAGAATAGTAATATGGCCTGGCCAATTTTACATCGTAGAATTCTTCTCACTTCCCTCACGACGTTGCATTTGTCTCCCCTGCTTCGCAGTAACCAGAATTCACAATATTTCATGATTACAAACAAGTCATTTTTCTTACTCAAAGAACCACGGGAGAAGTCTTGTTGGCTAAGTTTTGTGTATTTAACTGTTCTTTGTTGTCTGTTGTGTATGTTTGAGAAAGACCAGGTGACCAAAACTTTGGGCCTGTCTTGTTTTGTGAATTAAACACGCATTCTCGTTTTATTTTCATGTGCTTCTGATTGCCATTATCATCAACAGTAACAAAAAAGTAACACCCCCTACCACTACCACCACCACCAACAACAACAACAACAACAACAACAACAACAACAGCAACACAACAACAACAACAACAAAACAACAAAACAACAACAACAAAACAAACCTCTGACACATTGCTCTTCTAAGCAAAATGGCCTACATGGATACCCATTCAATCAATCAGTCAATCATGTCGAGCTTGCTCAGTTATCCATGACACGTTTCCTCCATCCTTCTCTGTCAGACATTGCAGTAGGTAGTTCATCATACTGACAGCCCGTATCATCGATCAGTTGGTCGATGAAAGTCTTCTTTGGATATCCCCGTCTTTGTTTGCCGTGACTGGGTCACCATAGTAGAACATCTCCCATCAGTTCTTCTTTGCTACGCAAGCAGTGTCACGCGAAACGCAGTCTTTGCTGACGTATTGATTTACTGATTGGTGGGATTTTGCCATATAACTCTTTGTTAATTGGATGTTTTTCTCCAGGATTTGTTCCAGCCTGCACGCAGCATTCGTGTGTATGCTCCATCAATCTTCTTCTCCAATGTCGTTGTTAGGGTCCAAGAGATTGAGCCATATGTAAGAACGGACTCAACTGCTGCTCGGAAGAAGTTCCTTTTCAGGTTGTCTGGTAGATTGGATTTCCAGATATTGTCCAGTTGATTTAGAGTGCCCCAGGCATTTCTGATTCTATTATTGACGTCTTGTTCTATGGAGTCAATGTAGCTGCCAAGGTATTTAAAGTCTTGAACTTGTTTGATCGTATCTCCATTGAGACTTCTCATACCTTCTGATGCGTCTTGGTTCAGACAGATGAAGTCTGTTTTGTTTGCATTGAGGTGGAGCCCGATCTCCATTGCTGTTCTTTCGATATTGTGAAGGAGAGATGTTGCATCCTTTAGGAGGTCTGCGAGAACAGCCAGGTCATCAGTGTAATCCGCATCTGTTATCTTTACCGCAGGGTAGCGTCTGTTCTTCTGTTTTGTGAGGGTAAAGCCGAGTTTTATGTTTTTATCCACTGCTTTCCTCAGCACATAGTCGAGACAGATGATGAAAATGTAGGGGGCAAAGTATCTCCTTGAAGGACTCCAGCAGTGATGTCGAAGAAATCTGTGTCTCCGTCGGGGGAGCAAACCATACAGCGGGTATTCTGATACAGCATCATGATGGTGTCTACTGTTTCCTTGGGTAGTCCATATGCAGTTAGAATCTCCTTCATCTTTCCTCGGTGGATCGAATCAAAAGCTTTGGAAAAGTCGATAAATAGGAGAACAGCTGGGAGGTTTTTGGTTTTTATGCCTTCCAGTATACGTCTGATAGTGAATATTTGTCCAGATGTCGATCTGTTTTGGCGAAACCCGTTTTGGTTTTTCCTCAGAACTAGATCTATCTCCGACATTATCCTATTTAGGAGCGTTAGGTTGTAGATCTTTGCAGAAATTGCAGTTAATATGATTCTGCGGTAGTTCTTTGTGATTCCGAGGTCACCTTTCTTGAGGAAAGGAAGCAGGCATCTTTTAGTCCATTTGTTTATTGGGTGTTGGTTATAAACGTTGTTGCAGCAGTCCAGCAGTATCTGGTGAAATTCCTCTCTTTTCCAACGTTCCACTGGTATCTCATCGAGTCCGCAAGCTTTTCCACACTGAATGCTTTTCACTGCAATCAGTAGTTCGTCCAACGTAAAAAGCCCTCTCTTGATATTCAGCTCCTCCATGAAGACTGGAGTTATTTCTTCTTCAGAGATGTCTGGAGGTTTCCCGAGTAGGTCTTGGAAGTGTTGTTGCCACAGTTTTACTCGCTCTTCTTGACTAGATGCTTTTAGCTTAGCTCTGTTTCAGCTTTTTCTACCACTTATTTCGTTCACGGTCTTCCAGACAACAGCAGACTTTTTGTTGCTGACAGCATTTGTGATCTGGTCGATCTTGCTTTGTAGGTAGTATGTTTGCTCTGCTTCATAGGCCTCTATGAGAGCAGCACGAGCATTATGGAGGTAAAAAATGTTATAAGGGGACGGTTGAGAGTCTTTTAGTTGTGCAGCTTCTTTTAGTTGCTTGCGTTTTTGACAGATTTCCTCATTCACCCATGGAGTTTGTTTTTTTACTTTGGGTTTCAGCGGGATAGTGTCTGCAGCTGTTTCTTTACAAGCCATTTCAAAGTGGTTGTATGTCATGTTAGCAGTCTTTGCTGAGACTGTATATTATAGGGCAGCAAATCTATTTCTCACCCTTGTATTGAAGATGTTACGAATTTCAGGGTTGTCGTTTAGATTTGACCAGTCATATGGGGTAGTATTGCAAGATTTCTTTTTATTTGCTCGAAGGCTCAATCGAAGTCGAGCAGAAACGATGCGGTGGTCTGATGCAACACTGACAAAAGAGTTGAATGCTCTGTAATTTTTTGCACTAGTTTTCCATTTCTTATTGATGATAATATAGTCGAGTTGTGCTTTGCTCCCATTTGGAGATTTGTGTGTCCTGGTCTTTTCGGGTATAGAGTGTTGAGGCATAAGAGATTGTTTTCATTGAGATAGTCTTTTAGCCAATAGCCGTTTCTGTTTGTCTGAGAACGATATACATATTTGAAGCCATCAAGGTTTGTAAGTTGTGCATTGAAGTCGCCACCAATAATGAGGATGTTGTGCTTCGGGACTTGTCTGGTGACTGATGTTAAGTCCTGATAAAATCTTTCGACTTCCACTTCATCACTTACATTAGTGGGACTGTAACAGGAGACTATCGAGGTTCGAGGATTTCCGTTGAAAGTAGGTATCATGTACATGTTTTAACCATGTTATTGTTTTGAATATTGTATACTGTTGGTCCTTTGTCATCACAATGATTGGAATTGACATGAACTTGTTTTCATCATGCAATTGTTTGTTTTGAATACACTATATAGTTGGTCATTTGTCATCACAGTGGTTGAGGTTGACATGTACTTGTTTTACTCATGTCATTGTTTTGAATACACTATATAGTTGGTCATTTGTCATCACAGTGGTTGGGGTTGACATGTACATGATTTACTCATGTCATTGTTTTGAATACACTATATAGTTGGTCATTTGTCATCACAGTGGTTGGGGTTGACATGTACATGTTTTACTCATGTCATTGTTTTGAATACACTATATAGTTGGTCATTTGTCATCACAGTGGTTGAGGTTGACATGTGCATGTTTTATGTGTGTCCGTCACTTATGCTTCTGTGTAAGTGCTCTTGTGACATAAGACGCTGTGTAAGTATTATTATTATCATGATTATTGTTGTCATCATCATCATCGTCGTCGTCGTCGTCATCATCATCATCATCATCATCACCATTATTATTTTTATCATTATCATTATTATTGTTATTAT
>JAPXFY010000030.1:46413350-46458350 GCA_030674185.1 Monoplex corrugatus | reverse complement strand
ATTTGTAAACGTAACACAATAAAAACAAAGAACAAACAGCAGACAACAAATACAATCCAACTCACCGAAACACCGGGACTTTGTAGTTTTCTGTTGTTTGTTATTTGTTCTTCGTGGCCTCGACGTTCACACTTGATAAAGGCCAGTAGACCGAAAATTTGCGCCCATCTTGTCTAGCTGATATGAGGTACGCGTTCTGTTTCTATTTTCATGCTTTTCTGGTTTGTGTTTGCTTTAGTGCGGGTGGTCACATTTGTTCTGGAGTTCTCTTCAGTGTCAGCTTCTCCAGATAACTTCTCCGTCTTCGGAGTAAATTCCGTAAGCGCCAACGGCACCGAGACGCTACAAGAGAAGATCCAGAATGACCATGGCATTGGCCTCCGGCTGGCACATAAGCCCCATAAGCTGGTAAGCAAGTAAAACTGTGATCCTTATTGTCTTTGAACCCAGGACGCCTGTATAATCAGCATGGTGCCATAACTAATTGTGCTAACACGTTCACTTATTTGAATGTCCAAGGGTGCCGATCACACCCAGCAAACTCTATAATGTATGTCAGACACAAATCCATCCGGTTGGCAATGGGTACTTGATCCTTTTAACAGTCAACACTACCACTGTCACTGACACTGACACTGACACTACCACTGTCACTGACACTGACACTGACACTGACACTACCACTGTCACTGACACTGACACTACCACTGACACTGTCACTGACACTGACACTACCACTATCACTGACACTGACATGACACTACCACTATCACTGACACTGACACTGACACTACCACTCTCACTGACACAGACCTGACACTACCACTCTCACTGACACTGACACTACCACTGTCACTGACACTGACACTACCACTGTCACTGACACTACCACTGTCACTGACACTGACACTGACACTACCACTGTCACTGACACTGACACTACCACTGTCACTGACACTGACAATGACATTGACACTACCACTGACACTGACACTACCACTGTCACTGACACTGACCTGACACTACCACTGTCACTGACATTGACACTACCACTGTCACTGACACTGACACTACCACTGTCACTGACACTGACAATGACATTGACACTACCACTGACACTGACACTACCACTGTCACTGACACTGACACTGACACTACCACTGTCACTGACACTGACACTGACATTGACACTACCACTGACACTGACACTACCACTGTCACTGACACTGACACTGACATTGACACTACCACTGACACTGATACTACCACTAGAGAAGAGGGGGATCTTACCGATAAGCGCACTTAACTAAGGCACCCTAAGAATCGCTGTGCTATCGTCACCCGAAACACCAAAGTAGAATCAGAACGCAAGACGGAACACGATGTATACATAAAATCCCGGACTGTTTCTAACACTTGGCAGAGGATATGGCAGGACAGGGGATTCCATCGATCCAGATACATATATACATATATGTATATACACAATATAACACACACACACACTATATAATATATATATATATATATATATATGTGTATAATATATATAATGTATATGTGTGTGTGTGTGTGTGCGTGTGCGTGTGCGTGTGCGTGTGCGTGTGCGTGTGCGTGTGCGTGTGCGTGTGCGTGTGCGTGTGCGTGTGCGTGTGCTGTGTGTGTGTGTGTGTGTGTGTGTGTGTGTGTGTGTGTGTACGGGAACCGTTTGTGTTTAGGATGGATGGAAGAATGGGTGGGAGAGCTGGAGTGTGTGGGCGCGTGCATGTGGGTAAACATGGACAGTAGCGAATGTTTGGGCTGGGACAGTGTTTTGCACGCTTTGTATCTGATGGATAACTCTTTATGAATTTTAGATTTGGTGAATAGTTCTCTTTTTTACAGTCTATGTGTTTTAGCATATCGTAGTCAGTGAATAAAGTCCCCTTGAGGAAGGCGGGTGTACCGCCGAAAATTTGTTGTCTTTTCTGTTCACATGCTGCTTCATATATACTGTATATATATATATATATATATATATACAATGCTGGTGTGAGCAAACGATGATTTCTCGAATTATCACTGCAGTATGAAACTTTTGCCAATAAATGGCATTATCAGGATCTACCAATATTCTGAAAATGGAAACAAAACACTTTTTGTTAAGGAAACAGTAAACATGAAATGGGGACAAGCATAAGCGGTCAAGGAAAAGCCAGACTACAACTTAATGGTCAGTTCGCTACGCCTGTACTCATCCTTTACATTTATACCCAGGTCGATATCTCAGAGTCAAGCAATAATCCTCGCCCCTTGTGGTTGAAGCCAAAATCTCAACATCTTCTGATCCCATTGTAACGTTACATTGTGCGAGATGCTTTTTTACAGGCCCAGTGTTGATGTGCTCACGGAAACGGGTTTGTAAATGTCGGACAGTCTGTCCAACATAGCACGCCTTACAGCGTGGACATGTCAGTTTGTAAACCACCCCACTTCGGATCAACTTTGGCACTTGTGCCTTCAAGGACGGCAAAACAGTCCTTAGTTTTTGCAAGGTCATAACGATTGTACAGAGCCATTACATTTATGTAGAGCACGGGCATATTCATCAGAAACTTTTCCCCTACATTGCACGAATAATCAGACACTGTCACTCTTTTTATCCTCCTCTTCGCCATTTCCCTTTTCACTTTCGCTTGGCACCATTATCTTTGATAGTGTCAACTCTATTATTGGATGGTAAAAATCAGGCAGATATTGATTTTGTTCCAGTACCCTCTTCGCCCTCTCCAAGCTTTCGTGGAAGTGTTCCCAGGAGCTGCATGCTCGATGAATTCGATGGACGGAACCCGAGACCACTGAACGCTTGTATCGCTTTGGGGCAAACGCATAGAAGTTCATTATCAGGCCCGTATCTGTTGGTTCATTAAATCACGTAGAAGATAGCAAGCCCTCTTGACGGATAATTTTCATGTCCAAAAATGGGATTGTACCATTAACTTCTCTTTCTTCTGTGAACTTAAGGGACGGATGTAATTTGTTTATTTCGTCAAGTTCTTGTGGTACAATACATATATATATATATACATGTACATAGAGAGAGAGAGAGAGAGAGAGAGAGAGAGAGAGAGAGAGAAGAGACAGACAGACAGACAGACAGATAGATACATGTAGATAGATAATAGATAGATAGATAGATAGATAGATAGATAGATAGATAAATAGATAGATAGATAGATAGATAGGTAGATAGATAGATAGATAAATAGATAGATAGATAGATAGATAGATAGTAGACAGATAGATAGATAGATAGATAGATAAATAGATAGATAGATAGGTAGATAGATAGATAGATAGACAGATAGATAGACAGACAGATAGATAGATAGATAGATAGATGATGATAGTAAAAGATAGATAGATAGATAGATCGCGATTCATTTGAACAGATTGTCAAGATTAACTAATGATGATTGTCAGATTAACTGATGTTAGAACCCCTACTACTCATAGCGTTGTTTTCCTATATCAAATACGTGTATTATTCTACTTTTTCCCTAATGATAGTGTTATTTATGACAAGTGAAGGATGAAGTAAGAGTTTTAAGCATGTTAAAAAGTGAACATGATAGGACAATAAAATAGGATATAAGATATGTGTCAGTGTGACGAGTGGGAAAAAATGGAGGAGACTGGGGTGTGTGATGGAGTTTTGAATTTGTTCAAGAGATTAACCGCACTAGCACGATTCAATATGCGCTCCACCCAAATCTGGTAGCAAATATTTGGCAGACTTCCCGAGCCTGCACAAAACCCTATGCCTTGATAAGGTCTTGAATCGAGGAACGAAAGGGGTGGGGGTGAGTAGACCTATGAAACAGTAAGCTGACACCACCAGAATGATGGAAACATTAAGATAGGCAACAAACTGGCCAGTGGACCTTTGAAACAGTAAGCTGACACCACCAGAATAATGGAAACATTAAAATGGGCAGCCAACAGGCTAGCGGACCTATGAAACAGTAAACTGACACCAGCAGAATGACGGAAACATTAAAATGGACAGCCAACAGACCAGTGGACCTATGAAACAGTAAGCTGACACCAGCAGAATGATGGAAACATTAAGATTGGCAACAGACAGGCCAGTGGACCTATGAAACAGTAAACTGACAACAGCAGAATGATGGAAACATTAAGATTGGCAACAGACAGACCAGTGGACCTATGAAACAGTAAACTGACACCAGCAGAATGATGGAAACATTAAGATTGGCAACAGACAGGCCAAATGTTGCGGGCTGGGACAAACTCAAGATGTCAGATCCTGTGTCTACGCCTCTGCAAAAGAACCCAACAACCTGCAGCGTGATGGGGGCAGGTGGGTATATCTACAAGAAATAAGGCAAAAATTCACAAATCATCACAATGACGACAAGGTCAGTTGGGATCAGAGGCCAGGAATACTCTGGTGGCGCTGTCTTCTCAGGCTTACGGAAGATAAAACAGCAGGGGAAAGGTGGGAACCCATTCTCAGAAAAATTCACCCGAGACTAGTGACATCTTTATCGCATCACTCTCCATACGACCTACTGCAGGATTATATGGTGTATCAGCCAGCAGTTCAGACATGCTAACCCTGGCCCATATGTGTTACCCAGTTCTCTCCATTTTACCTTGTTGGCAGCCTTTTTTCAGGATAACCGGAAGGACTGTCTCGGGCATTACGTCATGGTAGGTGACATAATCAAAACAAACAAGATGGCATTTGTTTGTTTGTTTGTTTGTTTGTTTGTTTGTTTGTTGTTTGTTTGCTTGCTTGTTTGCTTGCTTGTTTGTTTGTTTGTTTGTTTGTCTGTTTGTGTTTTGTTATACTTTCTTTCTGTCACGTTTGATGAAATGAAAAAAGTGGGATGCCCAGGTCTAAGGGTCTACTCACATTAACAGCATTACTGTTTTTCTCTGATCAGTCGGTTGATATCAAAATCAAAGTGACTTGCAGCTTTCAGGCGTTGTAAATTCACGCAACAAGAAAGGCGCAACAATTCCCACAACTCGCCTTTGTCAAGCGTACGCACAAAAGATAACAAAGAACAGATAGATAAAACTCTGGGGGGGGGGGGGGGAACCGCATCAAGACTTCCCTGACGTGTCCTTTGATAGAAGTCTTACTGCTGTTATTTTCCAACGTGAATAGGCACACGGGTTTTGATCCATTATATTTGTTCATCTTTAAAGTCCTACCACACTTAGTGTAAATGAACTTTAGCGATAAAAGTTTTCATAAAAGAAGCTATGAAAATATGTTGTCTCCCTTCCCTTGATGGGTTAAGCCCCAGATGCAGAGAGAAGGGGAGAGAATCGGATCCATTCCTTGCAATTACTGGTCTTGAGCGCCTGCTGTAGGTCTGTATATAGGTTAGATGACCACTCCTGGAAGTTTACGTCCTTCAGCAGGCATTGTGTAGGAGGCAATTGTTGTCCTAAGTAGCTGTTCCCGCTTGCTTGTATGCTTGGGCATTTTTAAAGTGTGGAGAGGGCGGGCAGTCCTCTCCCCTCTCTCTCATCTGATTATGCCCGTGGTTCTACAGATGCCGTGACTGACATGTCTACACAAAGAACGACCTCAGCAGGTACAGCTGTCTTGTTTGGAATGTCTCTGGTTCATGAATCTTCTCCAGAGTAGTAATAACGTCGCCATGAGATCATATGTCGTACCCTGAGCTAAAAACAGTGTATGCCACTACAGTTTCACTTAATGTTTTAGTTTTTCGTTTATTTGGTTTATTTCATCAATCAATTTGATTAATTGATTGATCGATTAATTAATCAATAATTCATTGACAGTCGCGATGGTCAAGTAGGTAAGATGTCACACGTCTATTGGGAAACACCTGGGTTCAATCCTGTTTAGGTATCTCCCGCCTGCTGGTGAATGGTGGACAATTCTCCAGTCTCCCATATCAACGTGTGTTCACATCTGTTGGTGCATAAACTCCTACACTCGTGTAACGTCAGATATGCACGTCAAAGATCCTGTATGTCGTGTGTTGACATCTATTGGTGCATAAACTCCTACACTCGTGTAACGTCAGATATGCACGTCAAAGATCCTGTATGTCGTGTGTTCACATCTATTGGTGCATAAACTCCTACACTTGTGTAACGTCAGATATGCACGTCAAAGATCCTGTATGTCGTGTGTTCACATCTGTTGGTGCATAAACTCCTACACTTGTGTAACGTCAGATATGCACGTCAAAGATCCTGTATGTCGTGTGTTGACATCTATTGGTGCATAAACTCCTACACTCGTGTAACGTCAGATATGCACGTCAAAGATCCTGTATGTCGTGTGTTCACATCTATTGGTGCATAAACTCCTACACGCGCGTAACGTCAGATATGCACGTCAAAGATCCTGTATGTCGTGTGTTCACATCTATTGGTGCATAAACTCCTACACTCGCCTAACGTCAGATATGCACGTCAAAGATCCTGTATGTCGTGTCAGTGTATGTTGGCCTATCATCATTGTCATCATGTGTCTTGCAGCATGGCATTAGCGATCATGGCCCTCCATACGAATCTGTCTCTTGTTGCTGCAAGTACATCTCCTACCCTTTCTGTCCTCGTCCACTGCAAAACTTGAATATTTTCTCCCTGGATCTACCTAGTGCTCTCTTTCCCTCTAGCTTCTATGATGTGACTAGGTACTCAAATTTCCCTTGCCTCATAAAATGTATGGAAATGCTATTTGTTTTTCCTAATCTTCCTTATCAATGTTCTTCTTGTGTCTGCCTCTTTCAAGACTGTCTCTTTTGTTTTCTTTACTGTGCACGAAACTCTGTCCATTCTCAGAAGCCACGTTTCAGCTGCCTCAATCTTGTTCTGACTTTGCTTGGTGATTGTCCAGACGTCTCAACCGTACATCAGTATTGGTTCCATATAACACTGAAGAACTCTCTTCTTGATGTTAATTGATTGGCATTTAATATATAACCATACCATCTTTTGATTTTAAGCAACCATAAAATTAATGTTGCTTGACTTTTCTAATCTTCTTTAAATTATGTTCGTCTTGAGTCTGTCTCCTTCAAGACTGTCTCGTTTGTTTTCTTTGCTGTCCATGGAACTCTCAACATTCTTCTCAGAAACCACATTTTAGTTGCCTCAATCTTATTCTGACTTTGCGTGTTGACTGTCCACGCTTCACAACCGTATAACATTGTCGATTCTACATACCATTTAAGAACTCTCTCCCTGATGTTAATTAATAGGCATTTGTTGATAAGAATGCTTTTCATCTTCTTGAATGCTGTTTTGGCTCGGCCGATTCTGCTGGCTATTTCTGATGTGTATCTGTCGTCTTCTGAGATGACCGCTCCCCGATATTTAAAATTATCAACCTGTCTCAAAGTTGTGCCATTTGCTGTTATTTTGCATGAGAGGATTATATATTTTTACTGATTACCATGACTTCAGTCTTCTCTTTATTTAGCTCCAGCTCTTTATTTTGGCTTTCCATTTACATTATATTCACAAAGTGTTGTAGATCCCTTCCATTTTCTGCAATTAGCACGGTGTCATCTGCGTAACGAATGGTATTTATCATTTTTCGTCCAACCTTTATCCCAGGTCATTCTTCTAGGTTTCTCATGATGGTTTGACTATAAAGTGAAAACAAATCATGTCTTACCCAATCGAAAGCCTTGGTATAATCAACAAGCATAAATATAAATCCTTATTCATCTTGATTGACCTCTCTATGATAGTTTTTAGGATGTATATGGCATTAATAGTTCCATTTCCTTCAATAAATCTACACTGTTCTTCTGCTATTTCTCTTTTGATTCTGTTCCTTGTCCTCCTCATGATTATTCTTAATAGATTTTTTGTTACATGACTCATCAAGCTGATTGTACAATAGAAGTAACATTTTATAGCCCATGTTTTCTTTGGAAGTGCAATGAAAATTGAGTTTGACATGTCTTTAAGGATTTTTTCCAATGTCACAAATATCAATTTAGGAGGACTGTTATTTTTTCAATACTGAATTCCTCCAGGGCTTCAATCATCCCTGTAGTAATATTGTCTGGTCCTGGGGCTTTTCCTGGTTTCATCTTTTTCAATGCTGCTCTGACTTCATCTTTCATTATAGGTGGTCTTCGACATTCTTTTGTTTCCTGTCCCACTTTAGCATTGAAATCTCCCGTTATTATAATAATCTTCTGTGATTTACATAGTGCCTTGGCTGTCTCTAATTCTACATAGAAGTTGTCAATTTCTTCCTCAGTGCTTGCGAATGTTGGTGTATATAGTTGGATGATGTTGATATCAATAACATTCATATTCAGTCTTTCCGTTTGGATCTTGACTTTTTCTGGTTTTCGGTTTGGGAACATTGTTCTAACATTCTAATTTGCAATTCTTATATTTCATAATATGATGGCAGTAGACTGATGATGGTCTAGTGTCACCTGCCCAACATCACTTCCCCAGTGGACAATGTCTAGTGTCACCTGCCCAACATCACTTCCCCAGTGGACAGTGTCTAGTGTCACCTGCCCAACATCACTTCCCCAGTGGACAGTGTCTAGTGTCACCTGCCCAACATCACTTCCCCAGTGGACAGTGTCCAGTGTCACCTGCCCAACATCACTTCCCCAGTGGACAGCGTCTAGTGTCACCTGCCCAACATCACTTCCCCAGTGGACAGTGTCTAGTGTCACCTGCCCAACATCACTTCCCCAGTGGACAGTGCCGAGTGTCACCTGCCCAACATCACTTCCCCAGTGGACAGTGTCTAGTGTCACCTGCCCAACATCACTTCCCCACTGGACAGTGCCGAGTGTCACCTGCCCAACATCACTTCCCCAGTGGACAGTGCCGAGTGTCACCTGCCCAACATCACTTCCCCAGTGGACAGTGTCTAGTGTCACCTGCCCAACATCACTTCCCCAGTGGACAGTGCCGAGTGTGTGTCATAATCGTATTGACTGCTGTATTCCTGCAGTGAGGTACTGCGAATGCGGCAGGTATGATCCATTCCTGTTTTGGAACCACAGGAGCTATTTAGTTTGATTTTAGGTAATTAAAGGTTTCTCTTTCCTGTCATGCTGTCTTTTCCTTCACAACAATCTGTCCTTAGCTCCCACAGAACGGAATGTGAGTGCCTGTAGGGCCAGACAGGAACGGTCACACATGTAAAAATCCGCTATCTGTGTTGTGTAAGTAAGTGTGAGTAAGTAAGTGTGAGTAAGTAAGTGTGAGTAAGTAAGTGTGAGTAAGTAAGTGTGAGTAAGTAAGTGTGAGTAAATAAGTGTGAGTAAGTAAGTGTGAGTAAGTGTGAGTAAGTAAGTGTGAGTAAGTAAGTAGGTTTCATGAATTTACATGCTTAGTTAGGAAGTGCTCGCAGGATTTCAAACCTGCAGAGGAAGAAAAAGAAGAGGAGGAAGAAGAAGAAGACAGAGGAGGAGGAGAAGAAGAGGAATAATAATAATAATAATTAATAATTACAATATTTATATAGCTCAAAATCTCGATAAAAATCAAATCTAAGCGCTGAACATACGCTTACGCACGCGCGCACACACACACGCACACACACAATTACACATGGCTATAAATGGGGAAAAAGAATAAAAGCAATGGAAAATTATAGAGAGCATATTATATACAAATATATATTACAATGTGATTCCCCTCCGAGTGGAGACAGGCTACAGAGGGGGGATGAGTGAGGTCAGGATTTTATGCAGAGGAGAAAAGGTGAGTTTTGAGAGCGGACTTGAAGGAGACAAAAGTAGGTTGCTGACGGACAGAGAGAGGAAGTTTGTTCTAGGAAAATGGACCAGAAACAGAGAAGGCTCGTGGACCATAGGTATTGAGCTTGGTGCGTGGAAAGCGAAAAGTCAGAGGATCGGAGGCAGAGCGGAGGGTACGTGAGGGAAGATAGATCTCAAGTAGGCTTGACAGGTAATCGGGGGCTGCGTTATTGAGGCTTTTGTAGCACATGGTGTCTAGTTTGTACTGTATGCGCTTTGATACAGGGAGCCAGTGAAGTTGTGCCAGGAGAGGAGATATGTGGTCAGCTTTTTTCTTTTTGAGTACAAGGCGTGCAGCATTGTTTTGAATGCGCTGTAGGATGTGAATGGTGGAGGCAGGAAGACCAGACAGGAGTGAATTGCAATAGTCAATGCGAGACATTATGAAGGAGAGAACGAGTTTTGCAGTTGTTTCCACAGACAGATACTTCCTGATCAAGCTTATACGATGGAAGTGATAGTAGCAGGATCTGGCAGTTTGAGAAACAAAGTTGTTCATGGAGAGGGTAGTAGAGTCCAATATGCAGATGACTGATGTGTTACATAATGGGAGAGAAAGAGGAGGCAGCTGAGAAAGTTTCTGACGGGTGCCAATGAGGATAGCTTCTGTCTTGTCGTCATTAAGCTGAAGTTTGTTGAACGTCATCCAGTTCTTAATGTCCGAGTAACACTCAGTGGTGCGAGTCAAGAAGCGCTGTATATTGTCTGGTGTGTCACTGTCTAGAAGTTGGGTGTCATCAGCATAGAAGTGGTGTTTTATAGAGTGGGAGTTGATGATGGTGGACAGGGGGGAGGTGTAAAGAGTGAAAAGAACAGGGCCAAGGACAGATCCTTGTGGAACACCACAGGTCAGGCATGCAGGTTGAGAGTAAGTGCCATTAATGAGAACAGGTTGTGCAGGTTGGTGCTCACCGTGGTGGAATAAGCAGTCCCCAGTCTTCAGACCTTGACCTTTCTGTTGATTGCTATGGCCTTCATCTGGATAAATAGACAAAACATAAGGCAATTTTTTAAGTGGTCCGATTTTTCTTCAATTCGTGGACGCACATTGTTTTACCGCACTGCGCAGGCAGTATGAGGCGGCGCACTCTGCATACTCCGCTTCAGCTGGGTGTGCATACGGGATGTTTTCATGTTTCCACAAACCATTGAACTGATTTATAGATTCTTGAACGTGCATATTTTCTGCATGCTTATACATCTTGTATACTTATCTCATTTCTTTCACACAATTAGAGAACAGCCAACATTTTGGAAGAATACATGTATGATGAACTGTTCTTTAGTGCGGAGCTAAAGTGAGAAGAAGGGGAAGAAAGTGCTTATACACACAAACGAAATTTGGCGTTTACGGGTTTGCACACACGTTGACATTAGGGAACCAGAAAAAACAATCTCCATCCCTGACCCACCAGTCTGTACACACGTTGACATCAGGAAACCAGAAAAAACAATCTCCATCCCTGACCCACCAGTCAGTACACACGTTGACACCAGGAAACCAGAAATAATAATCTCCATCCCTGACCCACCAGTCTGTACACACGTTGACACCAGGAAACCAGAAATAATAATCTCCATCCCTGACCCACCAGTCTGTACACATGTTGACATCAGGAAACCAGAAATAACAATCTCCATCCCTGACCCACCAGTCTGTACACACGTTGACATCAGGAAACCAGAAATAATAATCTCCATCCCTGACCCATCAGTCTGTACATACGTTGACATTAGGAAACCAGAAAAAAACAGTCTCCATCCCTGATCCACCAGTCAGTACACACGTTGACACCAGGAAACCAGAAAAAACAATCTCCATCCCTGACCCACCGGTCTGTACACACGTTGACATCAGGAAACCAGAAATAATAATCTCCATCCCTGACCCATCAGTCTGTACATACGTTGACATTAGGAAACCAGAAAAAAACAATCTCCATCCCTGACCCACCAGTCTGTACACACGTTGACAACAGGAAACCAGAAAAAAACAATCTCCATCCCTGACCCACCAGTCTGTACACACGTTGACATCAGGAAACCAGAAATAATAATCTCCATCCCTGACCCACCAGGCGGGAAGTACCCAGGCAGGATCGAACCCAGACATTTACATTGGAAATGTGATGTCTTAGCCACTTGACTATCGCACCTGTCACAGTTGTTTGCTTGTAAAGGAATGGAGTAATCATCTTGAAAGGGTTAATAAGGCTGGAGGAGACTTTAAGTCTAACAAAAAAAAATGACATTAACCTTCTTATGTGTCATTTTATCCAGGTGGTGTGTGTGTGTGTGTGTGTGTGTGTGTGTGTGTGTGTGTGTGTGTGTGTGTGTGTGTGTGTGTGTGTGTGTGTGTGCGTGTGTTTCTCTGTGTGTGTTTCTGTGTGTGTGTGTGTGTGTTTTCTCTGTGTGTGGTGGTCTTTGATTTAATGTCTATTCACTAAAGTGATTTTAGACAAAAAAAAAAAACAAAAAAAAACAAAAAAAAAAAGGGGGGGGGGGGGGAGTGATAGAGGAGGAGTGAAGAAGATATTTGAAAATTGTCAATTTTGAATTTGAGAAAAGATGATCCAGAAAACAACTGTTTTGAAGAGGGGAAGGTAAAACTAACAAATAATGTTACCATAATTATCGATTTAAACAAACAAACTGACAAACAAAATTAGTAAATATCCGGAAGAAATGAATAAAAAGTAAAATTAATAATTGACTAACCACAACAATGAACAAGCCAAATAACATTTTAAAGGTAATTCGCTATAGGACTTTTTGACAGGCTAACAAAAAATTCATACAGTAATGATGATGAGGCAAATATGTCAGAAACTGTATTCACAGATAGTGTTGGAATATGTCGTTTTACCCTAACGCAAGAAAGAATATGACTATGTGTTATCTTCTTTCCACACAGACACACTATGTTATTGGTATATTTTGTTTTGAATGCATCAAGTTTCCATCTGTACATAAGGGACTGTATAGTTCTGCTGGCATGAAGCTGCTTAAGTATTTTGCTAACTTCAAAGTTCATGTGACATTTATCATACTTTTTCTGTTTTAATTGGAACTGCTTCCAGACGTAGTTGTCCACTAAAGTGTAATTCTCGTGCAACGAGAGAGAAAGCTGGATATTGTTTGAATCTGGTGAGTTATTAGCTCCCCGTTTGGCAGCCCTGTCAACTGTATTATTATAACTAAAAGAACTATGAGAAGGTATCCAGCAGAAAGTAATATCAGTGCCTCTTAAAGATAAATTATGAATCAAGTGACTTATTTCCAGAATCATTTCTGATCTTGTTTGTAATTTTGATAATTCAAGAGCCTGAAGTACTGATTTTGAATCAACGCAAAGAAGTATCTGAAAAATTGTCCTAGGAAGACTTATCAGAAAGTTTAAAGCCATTAATATTGCAAAGAGTTCAGCTGTAAAGATAGATTTATCAAGTCCTATGTAGAAAGATTTTTCAATTTTGAGAGCAGGTATTAAAAACGCTGAGCCTGCTTTTCTTTCAATTACTGACCCATCAGTGTAAATTTTCAAATGATCAGAATATACGTCGTTTATATGACATTTAACCTGACTTGCCAGTAAGTTTATATTGTCTCCTTTTTTTAAATTAGTGTGGTGTACGTCAAATCGTGCTCTTTGGAGTTCCCAACTGGGTACTGGCGAAAAGGAAGGTCGTATAGATACAGGATCTACGTCTAGATCAATTCCTGAGCCTTTCATGACGTCAGATGTGTATGTTGCAAGTGTGACCTGTGAAGATATTGATTTAGCTCGTTTTGGAAAGTCGGTATCTGATCTCAGTTTAATTTCTGTTTCTGAGATGTTTTCTACGGTAGTGTTTCTTAACAAAAATTTAGTAGAAGCGACTTTCCTTTGCTCATCAAGTGGCAACAGTTTGATTACATTATATGTCCGAAGACAGGAAGCATGCATTGGAAGACCCAGTGCAAGTTTGAAACCTTTACAATCTATGCTCTGCAGTTTTTTTAGTAAGTGTTTCGGTGCACTGAAGAAGATTTCTTGAGCATAGGTTAATTTAGATCTAACAAGCGATTTACAAAGATGAACAAGTGTTGATGAATCTTGACCCCATGTCTGTTTGCGAACTATTTTTATGAAATTTAAACTTTTTTGAGCTTTGGTTAATAAGTATTCAATATGCTGATTCCAAGATAATTTTGCTGTAAGGAAAACTCCTAAGAATTTAATCGACTCGTTAAACTGAAGAAGAGTATCTCCCAGTTTGAAAGTGGGAATATTTACTGGGTTAGCTCCATTATTAAATAAAACTATTTTTGTTTTTTCCAGGGATAGATGTAACCCATTTTCTACCATGTATCGCGCTATTTTATCAAGTTCTAATTGGTAGCATTTGCGTGTATAATTGATACAGCGCAAAGGAGTTTTCTTTTTCATATTTACCTGCATCCACATGCATAAATCGTCAGCATATTGAGCTAAAACTACATGCTTAGATACTTTACTGGGTAAGTCATGCATTAATATCATGAAAAGAAGGGGAGCTATAACGGATCCCTGAGGGATACCCATTTGAAGAATTCGTTTCGTGGAATATACATTTTCAATCCTCGTTTGAAATACTCTGTTTTCTAAGAAACACTTAACATAGCCAAAAATGTGACCTGTCAGCCCAATACTTTTAAATTTGAATAACAATCGGGAGTGCCACACTTGATCGTATGCTTTCGTTATATCAAAAAATGTAGCTAAAACACATTGACGTCTTGCAAATTGTTGTTTTATATTAGTAGTTAGCTTTGTTAGGATCTCTACTGGTGACCTGCCTTTTCGAAATCCTGCCTGATTTACTGGTATTATTTTATTCTTTTCACAATAGTGCATCAGTCTCTTTAAGATTATTTTCTCCATTAGTTTACATACATGTGATGTTAATGCAATTGGCCTGTAGTTTTTCAAATCGGTATTACATTTACCTGGTTTTAATACAGGAACCACTATTGTTTCTTTCCAGTTGTTAGGCATTATCCCACTATTCCAGCATTTTTGAAATATGTCATGTAGCAAGATTATAAAATTTTCTGGTAAATTTTTCAGCATCTCATTGGAAATTGCATCTAGTCCAACTGACGTTTTTTTTACTTGGAAGGGACTGAATGGCATCTTTTAATTCTTGAAGTGTGAGTGATGCATTTATGTAGTGAGTATTGTCAGAGGCAGGGTCCTTATATATATCTTTCTTTTCATCTCGTTCCCTATAATTTCTATCAGAGACAGGGAGTCCTTCTACACGACAGGCCTCAGCAAACACGTCTGCAAAAGCTTCTGCTTTTTCCAATGAGCTAGGAATAGGGTTATTTTCTAGCTGTACTGGAATTGATGGCAACTTAATCCCGTTTTTCATTAATTTTAGTTTTTCCCAAATCTTTATCGTGTCTTTGTGGTTATTTACTTCACATTTACAAAAAGATGTCCAGTGTTGTTCTTTGGCTTGCTCTATGATTCTGTTACACTTAATGTTGGCACTTTTCATCGCTGTATGATTTTCAGGTGACCTGTTTGCTAAATAAATTTTGTATTTTTCTTTCTTTTCGTTCACTGCCTTTTGACAGTCCACATTCCACCAGACATTTCCATGATGTTTTCCTATTTTTGACACTGTAAGTTTTGGAATTGAAATGTTAGCAGCCCTTAAGAGTGAGTTACAGAAAACTTCGTACGTTTCGTTTATGTTCATTGCTTCAGATAGATCTGTTCTTGTCTTTTCAAGGATTGCCTTAAAACTGATCCAGTCAGCGTTTTTATAATTAAACTTGGGTAAACTATCTTGTGGTATGGCGTCTATTTCTGTAGTATGGTTTAGGGTAAGACGTATGGGGATATGATCTGATCCCAACAAGTCATCCTCTGTTTGCCATGTGGCGTTTGGGGCTAGGGATGGTGAGATTAAAGTAAGGTCGATAGCTGTGGGTCTGTGGGTTGGTATATCGGGGATCCGGGTAACGTGTCCGTTGTTAAGTAAATATAAATTGGAATCTACAATATTTTCAATCAACCTGTTGCTTGTTATGTTTGTACAATACTTTTCCCAAAATGGGGCATGTGCATTAAAATCACCTCCAATTATCCACTTGTCGTCCTGATCTTGAAAGTGTTTTAACCATTCAGTGTTCACAGAGTCTGGGCCTCTTGGTAAGTATACAGAGGCCATATTCACAACTAACGATGAGGAAAATTTTATAATGATTGCACATGATGAAATAAATGCGGTAGATTTAGGCACTGGCGATGATCGTTCACAATAGTTCAGTCCTTCACGAATGTATATAGCTGTTTGTATACGGCCACCGTCATTTACAGAGTCACATATTGGTGGATAATAAAAACCGGATATTTTAGGTAATTTGGTTTTGATGGTATTCAGCGATTGTAGGAGCATGACATGGACGTTTTTAGAAGAGAGATAGTTACTCAAATATGAGATGTTTTTAACAATGGAACGTGCGTTCCACTGAAAAATGTTGATATCACTTACTACACACGTCTTCATGAGGAACGGTTGAATAACTTTAGAACAATATGGTAAGTTTATATAGATTTCATTTAACTTTGAATTAAAAGGTACAAATAGGATAAAAATGAAGTATGTGAACAAGAAAATAATTAAGTAAAACAATATAGCTGAGAACTGAACGAAGAGAAACTGAATCTGGGCTGAATCTAAAATGACCAAGGAGAGAAGAAAAACGGAGATTGAAAGCCGGGTCTTTGTTGATGTCGTTGTCGGTTTGATCTCCTCCTCGGTTTTTCCCAGAAAAGCTGATGGATTTGCCTCCCTAAGTTTCTGGCCAGAACGCTCGCCCCTCTGATGGTTGGATGGACGTCGTCCTGGCTGACTTGAGTGTGACTGATAGTTTGAAGATTGTCATTGTTGACGTATTCGACACTCGCTGCTTTAAGAAGTCGCACTTTTGTTAGGGCATTTAGGAGCTCTCTTTTAGCGTTTAGATGTTTGTCCCTCACAGGAGCTACCTGACTTAAAACTACCCTGGCTTTTGGAAATTGGGTGTTGATAGTTTTCACACAGGTGTCAAGAGTTGTGCTACATTCAGTGGGCTCCTTTGTTTTTAAATCTGTGATCCCCACATGTAAAACTACACAGTCAGGTTCAGGTGTCAGCTCTTCTTTTGATTTTTCAATTGCAATCTTACAGTCCTCGATGGTATGGATCTTTCTCGTGGCCACCTGAAAACCGTATGAAGAGCCCAGTCTTTTTCCATCCACTTTATTGAGGACTGAGTCGTGAACGATAAGGACACGGGGAAGAACATTTGATTGTGGTCTGGAACGTGTTGACGATAGCGCAGTTTTGACGTCACGGTTAGGTTTTGTGGAGACGTCTGGTCTATGTTTGACGACATTTCTCCTGCCATTTTGTGTCCTCGCCCGATCTTCCAGTTTGGGGGGTTGAGCTGCGCATTCCGCGTAGGTGGAGAATTTGTCCATCGGTGACATGGTGGTGAAGTCACCGTGGACTGCGGAATCCGTCTGGCACGCAACGGTGATCGTAAGTTTGGTGCACTTATTGACGTCGCGCAGCTCTTTTAACGTTGTATTGTTTTCCAATAAAAGTTTTCTGTCTGAATGTAGCATGGTTGTGAGAATGTGGATTTGTTTAGACATTTCTTGAATGGTGTTGTTTAAAATGTCTATCTCCCTTACCGCCTCTTGACAGCGGCAGCCACATGATGATCTTGATTGTAGCTGTGCGATGTGTGGCTGACTCCTGGATGGTGAAAGGGTGCGACTGGAGGTCTGTTCTTTTTGATGTTCTTCGAGTTCTGGGGTCTCTGAAGGTGGTGATGTCTCTGCCCTGGTGTTGTCTGTCCCACGGGTGGTTTTCTTTACTTTTTCTTTGATGACACAACGTTTGGACCGTGTCATTTTCAGCCTAGACGATTCCTCTCTGAAAACGTTCTGTTAGAAAGCTGCCATCTTGGCGTAGGAATCCTGCGTGTGTCTTCTCTGTGTGTGTTTCTGTGTGTGTGTGTGTGTTTCTGTGTGTGTGTTTCTCTGTGTGTGTGTGTGCAAGGCATCTTCACTGGAGCAATACTGGGGTCTGTTTCTATGTGTAATTTCCCTTCTAGTTTCTCTGTGTGTGTTTCTGTGTGTGTGTGTGTGTTTCTGTGGTGTGTGTGTGTGTTTCTGTGTGTGTGTGTGTGTGTTTCTGTGTGTGTGTGTGTGTTTTCTGTGTGTGTGTGTGTGAGTGTGTGTGTTTCTCTTGTGTGTGTGAGTGTTTCTGTGTGTGTGTGTGTGTGTGTGTGTGTTGTGTGTGTGAGTGTATGTGTGTGTGAGTTAGTGTGTGTGTTTGAGTGTGCGTGTGTGTTTGAGTGTGTGTGTGTGAGAGTATGTGTGTGTGTTTGAGTGTGTGTGTGTGTGTGTGTGTGTGTGTGTGTGTGTGTGTGTGTGTGTGTGAGTATGTGTGTGTGTTTGAGTGTGTGTGTGTGTTTGAGTGTGTGGGTATGTGTGTGTGTGTTTGAGTGTGTTTGTGTGTGTTTGAGGGTGTGTGTGTGTGTGTAGTGTGTGTGTGTGTTTGAGTGTGTGTGTGTGTTTGAGTGTGTTTGTGTGTGTTTGAGGGTGTGTGTGTGTGAGTGTGTGTGTGTGTGTTTGAGTGTGTGTGTGTTTGAGTGTGTGTGTGTGTGTGTGTGCGTGTGTGTGCGTGTGTGCGTGTGTGTGTGTGTGTGTGTGTGCGTGTGTGTGTGTGTGTGTGTGTGTGTGTGTGTGTGAGTATGTGTGTGTGTGTTTGAGTGTGTGTGTTTCGTTCTTTCTACAGCCAACTCGGAAGACAGGGCAATGCTTCTTCGTCTTTACTCGTCGCTGTCTGATTCTCAACTGTCTATATATATATAAATTTCACAGTGAACAGCAATCAGTTATCATTTAAACGAATATCATGCCGTGCTGTTATCCGCACGCTGTTTACTGTCAACACACGTCACATCTCCCTTTCTTTAAGGAAACAAAATCAATTACTCATTTTTCCTATCTTTCAGTCCATACGAAACAAATGTTTCCTACCTTTATCACAACATTAACTTAACAAACACTCATTCTTTCTCTCACGCACAGGGCCCAATCATTCATTCACCTCATTTTATCTCTGATCATTATACTATCCATCATCATCATGTCCATATTTCGCAATGCTTTCAGTTTATCTGATTATGGTAGAGTCTTCAGTTTCATTCATATTTCAGGAAATCTGGCCTTTTGCTTTGTCTTCCAGATCTTGTTCTGTAAGGAGAACTAACTGGTTCGGGTTGTCCTGTCCTTGTTTGTTTGATAACTTCATCTGGCTCCTTGATGCTGGTTGTCTCAGACATTTTGATGACTGGTGACTGATCTGATGAGTTCTCACGGACAGACGATGCTGGCGTCCTGACATCTGTTCCAGTTCCAGTTTTCTTGTTATCTTCCAGCATCTGTTTTGATGGAATGATGATTTGCGGTTGCTTGCCCGATGTGTCGCTTTCCTGATGTCTTCCAGAAATCATCCTTCTATGGACCAGTCGTTGAGGGTTGATTGTCTGCTGAAGCTCCGTTTCTGTTGTGTCTCGTAGCTGACGACGATTCCTTCTGTACTGACGTCCGTCCTCTGTGCGAATGTTGTATGACCGGATGTTCACCTGTTGGTCTACTTTGGCGCTGATCCACTTTTTGGATCCTGGAGGTTGGAATTTCACAATCTGTCCCGGACTCAGTTCTGTCAGCTCTACTGCGCTTCTGTTGTAGTAGTGCGCTTGCTTCAGTTTCCTTTTCTCAAGTTCTTTCTTGATTGGTACAACTGTAGGTTGGAGTAATGTCTTTGACGTCGGCACTTGTGTTCGTGTTCTTCTGCCGAACAGTCTCTGAGCAGGCGAACTGTTTACAGTCTCTGTCGGGATGTTTCTCAGCTCAAGTAAAGCGAGGAAGGGATCTTGATTGTTGTGTTCTGCTTTCTTCATGCACGTCTTTGCAGCCTTCACCGCGCTCTCTGCTTTTCCATTGGACTGAGGGTAGTGTGGTGAGCTTGTTACGTGTTCAAACCCATATGTTTTTCTGAACTTTCCAAACCGGTTTGATGTGAATTGAGTTCCACAGTCTGTTGTCAGGCGTTCTGGTATTCCGTGTCTTGCCAAGTGTCTCTTCAGACAGATGATGACCTCTTTGGATTCTCAATCAATCTCAAAGAAATCAGAGTAGTGATCGACCGTGACCAGGTATTCATTGCCATTATGTTCAAAGATGTCACAAGCGATGTGTTGCCAGGGCAGGTCAGGTATCTCTGTACTGATAAGTGGTTCCTTCTGCTGACCACGTTGGTATGTGTTACAGGCGCTGCATGTTTTGACAAAATCTTCAATGTCCATGTTCATCTTGGGCCAGTACACTACCTCACGTGCTCTTCTTATGCAGCTCTGAATTCCTGAGTGGCTTGCATGAAGTTTCTCAAGGATGTCTGCTCTTTCGCTTTCAGGTGCAATTACTATGTGGCTTTTGAAGACAAGTCCGTTGTGGACTGACAGTTCCTCCCTGAAAGGAAAGTATTGTTGTAACTGTAATGAAAGTTGTTTCTCCTCTGGCCAGCCTTGTAGAATGACAGCTTTCAGGGTTTTCATGGTTGCATCTTCCTGAGTTGCTTGCTGCAGACTGTTCAGTCTCTCTTGGCTGATGGCCAGTTCTTGTAATGAGTCTGTTTTCTCCAGGTCTGTGAGGAAAACGGCTTCCTTGTGGGTGACTTGCTGTTCCGCTTTTCCACAGACTGCTCTGCTGAGGGTGTCGGCCAGGTGCATCTCAGATCCACGCTTGTACACTACCGTATACCTGAACTTCTAAGTTCTGAGTAGCATCCTCTGAATCCTCTTATGTGCTGAGAGCAGGCTCTTCTTGTGAATGGTCTCTAGTGGTTTGTGGTCGGTCTCCACCAGGATGTCTCTTCCATAGACGTATCACTCAAACCTTTCCAGACCGAAGAGTATTGCCAACATCTCCTTTTCTATTTGAGCATAGCTTTTTTCTGTCTCGGTCAAGGCTCGTGATACGTACTGAATCGGTTGACCATCCTGCATGAGACAAGCTCCAAATCCAAACTTTGAAGCATCACACTGAAGGGTGGTTGTACGCTTTCCTGAAGAGTCAAAGTAGCGGAGTACCGGTGGCTCAGAGAGTATCTTCTTCACTTTCTTCAGGGCTTCTCCATGGACGTCTTCATCCCATCTGAAGTGGACGTCTTTTTTGACCAGTTCTCTGAGTGGTGCTGCTGCCTCAGACAGGTTTGGTGCACATTTCTGAAGGTATCCGACTACACCGAGTAGTCTCTGCACAGCTGCTTTGTCTTCTGGCACTGGGAGTTGTTGGACAGCGTCCAATTTTTTTGGGTCGGCTTGCAAGCCTTCTCTTGAGAAGATGTGTCCCAAATATGATATCTCTGTCCGTTTCATCTCAACCTTCTCCTTGTTGAGTTTGATTCCAGTCTCTCGGCATCATTGTAGCATATGGTTCAGGTTGGTATCATGAACTTGTGCTCCTGCTTCGTCGGTTGGTCCTCTGCCAAAAACAAAGATGTCATCATGAACCGCCACCATGCCTGGCAGTCCTGCCAGAGCGATGTCAATCCTCCTCTGAAATTCTTCTGGGGCTGGTGAAATACCAAAGGGCATTCGTTTCCATCGGTATTTGCCAAAAGGCGTCTCAAATGTTGTCAGGTAGCTGCTGTCTTCGTCCAGTTCAACGTGCCAAAACCCGTTTTTCGCTTCCAGGTGTGTGAAGTATTTTGCATCTTTGAGGAGAGGCAGTACGTCATCAATGGTTGGCATGGGGTACTCGTTTCTCCTGAGGGCTTTGTTCAGTGGCTTAGGGTCGATGCACAGTCTGACTTTCCCATAGCTCTTTGTTGTTACGACCAAACTGCTTATCCACTCCGTTGGCGTGTCTACTTTAGTGACCACGTCCAGTTTTTTCAACCTCTTCAGCTCGTCCTTCACTTTCTCTTGTACTGCTATCGGCCACTTTCTGCAAGGCATCTTCACTGGAGCAATACTGGGGTCTGTTTCTATGTGTAATTTCCCTTCTAGTTTTCCTTCTCCTTCAAAGACATCGTTGTACTTTGTGAGCATATCTTTTGCATTTTCCTCCTCTTTCTGATTCGCCGCTATCGTTGCAATGTTCTCTTCATTGATCGTCAACAATTGCATGTGCTGTACAGCTTTCAGTCACAGTACTGGCTTACAGTCCGTTTTGGTGATCGCGAAGTTGACTTTGTATTTCCTTCTGTTCTTGGGTTTTTTCACTCGCAGCACTATCTCCCCCACAAGCTTCATTTCTGTTCTGTTGAACATCACCAGCTTCTTCTTCGTCTCTTGCAGGTCAGACTTTCTTTCATCTCCTGTGACTTCTTTGTACAGGCTCTCAGACATCACGTTTGTTGTTGCACCTGTGTCAAGAAGAAATGTTACCGGCATCTCATTTATCAGCATTTTTGCTCGTATGTTTCTCTCCTTTTTTCTGGTTTTGTCTTCGATCCCGAGGATTTCATTATCGCTTTCAGTGTCAGTCTCTTCTTCTTCGAAGTGCCGAACTCTTGTTTTTTTTAAATTTTTCTTGGGTGTTCTGCAGCATGAAGCAAAGTGATCGTTTCCTCCACAAGCTTTGCATTTTCTTCCAAATGCTGGACACTTCTCTTTTGCTCTTGGGTGCTTTCCACCACAATATCCGCATTTCTCTCTGTACTCTGGTTTGTTTCCTTTGCTATACTGCTTTGCTGCTTCTTTTCTTTGAAAGCTTGGACTTCCTGCGTGTCCTACGTTTTTCTCATCATTTGGACGGTTTGATGTTGACTTGATTCATGCGCTCTGCACATATCAATGCATGCAGTCAATGTCAGCTGTCGCACTTCCAGTAATTTTGATCGCAGAGTCTCGTCATGTACACCCAGTACGATTTGACCTCTCAACAGTCTGTCTTCCAGTGTACCATAGTTACAGGTCTTGATCAGTCTCCGCAGTTCTGCTACAAACTGTTCGATAGATTCTCCTGCTGCTTGATGTCTGCAGTTGAATCTGAATGCTTCGTAAGTTTTATTGGTTGAACCCACACAGTATTCTTCGAATTTCTGCAGAACGGTGTCATTGTCATTTCTTTCAGCTTCATTAGCAAATGCCAATCCTTCATAGATGTCCATAGCATCCAGCCCGATGCAAGAAAGAAAAACTGCTGTTCTGTATGTTGAGTCTTCTTCTGTCTGTGTTGTCACAATTTCATAGCTGTCCCAAAGCCTCTTGAATTTCCTCCAGCTGCTCTGCAGGTTTCCTCCATTCACATCAAGTTTAGGAGGCAAGGGAATCTTGGCATGTCGTCGACTGGCTCTTCTCTCTTCTTGTTCATCTTCCATGGTTGAACTTTAGTCTTCAATATTCTGGATTTTTGTTGGAGTTCGTATTCACGATTCTGACACCATGTTTCGTTCTTTCTACAGCCAACTCGGAAGACAGGGCAATGCTTCTTCGTCTTTACTCGTCGCTGTCTGATTCTCAACTGTCTATATATATATAAATTTCACAGTGAACAGCAATCAGTTATCATTTAAACGAATATCATGCCGTGCTGTTATCCGCACGCTGTTTACTGTCAACACACGTCACAGTGTGTGTGTGTATGTGAGTATGTGTGTGTGTGTGTGTGTGTGTCTGTGTTTGAGTGTGTGTCTGTGTGAGTACATGTGTTTGTGTGTGTGAGTGTATTTATGTGTGTGTGTGTGTGTGTGTGGTGTGTGTGTGTGTGTGTGTGTGTGTGTGTGTGTGTGTGTGTGTGTGTGAGTGTATGTGTTTGTGTGTGAGTGTATTTATGTGTGTGAGTGTGTGTGTGTTTGAGTGTGTGTGTGTGTAAGCGTATGTGTGTATGTGTGTATGTGTGTGAGTGTGTGTGTGTGTGTGTGTTGAGTGTGTGTGTGTGTGAGTGTGTGAGTGTGCGCGCGCGCGCGCGTGTGTGTGTGTGTGTGGGCGCGTGCATGTGTGCGTGTGCGTGTGTATGAGTGCGTATATGTGTGTGTGTGTGTGTGTGCATGCGTGCGCCCACGCGTGTATATGTGTATATATGCACGGAATGTGTGTGTGCGTGTGTGTTTGTTGGTGTGTCATCGTTTTTGTGTGTATGTGTGTGCACGTGTACGTGTGTGTGTAGGTATATGTGTGTATGTCTGTATGTACGTGTATGTCTGTGTGTACTGTGCGCACGTGCCTTGCGGATGATATCTGTTTTTCGTTTTACGTATGTATACTTTTTGACTGGTTGTTGGTTGCTGACTTCTTTGAAGATATCCACGACAGCAAAGAAATGCCTGATATAAGTGACAGCCTGTCGACAGCTCCACAAAATCAATGCACTGCGCTGCTTGATAAAAAAACATCAACTTTTGACAGCATTGCCATGTATATAAATTTTACTTTGACTGTGCTCAGCGTAGCATTCAGCTTCTAACGCTTGAGTGTTATTACTTGAGTCTGTCTTATTTTAAAAGCGGATGTTTACTTTTTAGCCCGACATGATTGATTGATTGTTTACTTTAGAACGAGACCAAATTACCTGTAGAGCAGCGCAGCATAGAAGGAAATAATTTGTGAAATATGCAAGAACGTTTGCAGCAAACATTACAACAATAACAAACAATAACAACACCATCAATGCCAACAGCAGCAGCAACAACGACAAACAACCACATCAACAACAATGACAACAAAAATAACTACATCATTGCAGTGGCAACAACTAACTATTCAGCCCTATACCCACGAACCAGACGCTCAGATAGGCTAAGTACCACACATCTAAGATAGGGTTAGAACCAGTTTGTATCATGGTGAAACGAGAAAGACATCTGACATCTATCCGTACTGTGGCTGTAGGATACTGGTGCATGAAAGATCATAAATTATAATAATAGCACACCTAATAGGTTGAGTGTATTCTAGCTCAGCATGCTCTGTGTGCGTGTTTGTGTTTGTGCGTGTCTGTGTCTGTGTCTTTGTATGTGTATGTGTGAGGTGTGTGTGTGTGTGTGTGTGTGTGTGTGTGTGTGTGTGTGTATGTGTATGTGTATGTGTGAGTGTGTGTGTGTGTGTGTATGTGCATGTGTGAGTGTGTGTGTGTGTGTGTGTGTGGTGTGTGCGTGTGTGTGTGTGTGTGTGTGTGTGTGTGTGTGTGTGTGTGTGTGTGTGTGTGTGTGTGTGTGTGTGTTTGCCTAGGTAAGACAGAAAAAGATGACAACTGGAGTCAAGGGTCACACGCCTGACGGGAGTAATACACCCTAGTTCCTCCTGCTCTACAGTTCACATGTTATCGTCAAAAGCATACCGTTCACCTCTGTTCTATCGTCATACACTCCCTAATAGAACCGTTCACCTCTGTTCTATCGTCATACACTCCCTAATAGAACCGTTCACCTCTGTTCTATCGTCATACACTCCCTAACAGAACCGTTCACCTCTGTTCTATCGTCATACACTCCCTAACAGAACCAATCTTGCTCTTTACCTCTGCTAATTACGATTCGTTAACAAATAGTTTGTGACAGAAGAGCATTCGAAGCGACGATTCCCCAGCCAGAAACCCGTTGCTACGTGTGACACTAACTTTACATATTTACTATATAACAACATACAAGGTCTAATTCTACAGCGTCCAAAGTACCTATCTTCATCCATCTTATAACATTTTCATGAAAAAGTTTTTTTGAAGTGTTCTAATTGTACATCTTCCAAAGTACCTATCTTCATCATCTAATAATATTTTCATGAAAAAGTTTTTTAAGTGTTCTAATTGTGCAGCTTCCAAAGTATCTATCTTCATCATCTTGTAACAATTTTAGTAAATCAGTTTTTTCAAGTATTTACAAATCGACGAAGGACTTGAAGACTGCTCTAGTTTCTTTCTATGACATTGTTTGAAAACTTTGAAAAGTCAAGATGTGATGTTGACGCTGCCATCGGCTACCTTGTGAAACACAGATACGTATCTGCCTTACGCTTACTTAATAACACTCTGATACCAGAGCATGTGTCGGTATGGCGTCACATCTTTATGATTCTATGTTCAGTATTTCCGTTCAGTTTGTCAGTGATAATACTGGTGACTTTACTCAGAACACACTTTCTGTACACAGTCCTTTGCCAACTGCCGCTCATAATGTGTCAGTCCAAGATGGGTGTGTTGAAGTCAGATTCAGTGAGATGGAATACTTACCATGGGACAATCCGGACAACATCGTCAGTGCACAAATAGAGAGTATTTCACTCAGAGTTAAAAACAACATGCTGGGCTTTCTGTTTCTGATTGGTGGTCCAGCCAACGTCATCAACATGGCGGTGTTCTACAAACAGGGCCTGAAGGATCGTGTCAACCTGTGTCTGTTTGCCTTGTCCTTGGCTGATGAACTGTTTTTAATTATTACCATGCTTATGCATGGAGAGCAGCTTCACTTACAGTTCACCACAGAAGAAACGTATGGCCCAATACTAACATTTTTAGCGAACATCAATTTTGCAACTTTGTCAGGCTTGTTTTATGTTTCCACCGTCATGTCTGCAATCATTGCTATGGAGAGATGCTACTGTGTTCTCAGACCACTGAGATTCCAGACTTTGATGCGCACTAGAACAATGGCTGCTATTATCACTGCTGTGTATGTAGTGGTGATAGGTTTGTCTTTCTGTGTGGCATTCCGATATCGTATTGGGTGTGTATATGATCCTGACTATCACGTACAGTTAAAGACAGCCATTGTTGGAACATTTTATCATGATCACAAGGAATTCATCGACATTCTGGATGGTTTTGTATTTGGTGTTAGTTTGCCTGCCGTCGTCATGGTAGCGGTAATAACATCAACAATAATAACCACAGTGAAACTTCGTCAGATTGTGACATGGCGTACTGAGACATCATCAGCACTGTCTCCCCGGGAAGTGGCGCTAACCAAAATGTTGGTCGGCAACTCCATCTTGTTTATTGCCTGCTCTTCTCCTGATGCTCTGATTCGCTTCGTCTGGCTCCTTTTTCCAGAAATGAATTCCGGACGACGCCACCACAACTTCTTTCTGACTACTCTGTGGATCTCTGAACTGTTCTGTCTGATCAATTCTAGCTTCAACATCTTTGTGTATTATGCCATGGGGTCTCGCTACAGGGAAACGTTTTGGGCGCTGTTCTGCAGGAGAATGAAGCCAGATACCACGTAAATGATACCATGCGCCATTGCCCTCCACAACGTTTGCTGTAGTCTTGAATAGGACCTAGACCATCACTCAAAACTTCCAGATAAACGGTGTGCGTATAAAGATAGCCGTGTGTAAGTAGGAATGTGATGTCATTTTAAAAAAAAACCATCAAAAACACTGTCCCTGTTTTCAGTCGAACTTAGAGAAAAGTGCTTCTTTGTCTCCCCCTCTGTCTCCCTGTGTCTGTCTCACTGTATCTGTCTCCCTGTGTCTGTCTCACTGTATCTGTCTCCCTGTGTCTGTCTGTCTCACTGTGTCTGTCTCACTGTATCTGCCTACCTGTGTCTGTCTGTCTGTCTCACTGTGTCTGTCTCACTGTGTCTGTCTCACTGTATCTGTCTCCCTGTGTCTGTCTGTCTCACTGTGTCTGTCTCACTGTATCTGTCTCCCTGTGTCTGTCTGTCTCACTGTATCTGTCTCCCTGTGTCTGTCTGTCTCACTGTGTCTGTCTCACTGTGTCTGTCTCACTGTATCTGTCTCCCTGTGTATGTCTGTCTCACTGTGTCTGTCTCACTGTGTCTGTCTCACTGTATCTGTCTCACTGTGTCTGTCTGTCTCACTGTATCTGTCTCACTGTATCTGTCTCACTGTGTCTGTCTCACTGTATCTGTCTCCCTGTATCTGTCTCACTGTATCTGTCTCACTGTATCTGTCTCCCTGTATCTGTCTCACTGTGTCTGTCTGTCTCACTGTGTCTGTCTCACTGTATCTGTCTCCCTGTGTCTGTCTCACTGTATCTGTCTCACTGTGTCTGTCTCATGGAAATCTGTCTCATGGAAATCTGTCTCCCTGTATCTGTCTCAATGTATCTGTCTCACTGTATCTGTCTCCCTGTATCTGTCTCACTGTGTATGTCTCATTGTATCTGTCTCACTGTATCTGTCTCAATGTATCTGTCTCACTGTGTGTCTCACTGTGTCTGTCTCACTGTATCTGTCTCCCTGTGTCTGTCTCACTGTATCTGTCTCCCTGTATCTGTCTCACTGTATCTGTCTCACTGTATCTGTCTAACTGTATCTGTCTCCCTGTGTCTGTCTCCCTGTGTCTGTCTCCCTGTATCTGTCTCCCTGTATCTGTCTTACTGTATCTGTCTCACTGTATCTGTCTCACTGTGTGTCTCACTGTGTCTGTCTCACTGTATCTGGCTCACTGTGTCTGTCTCACTGTATCTGTCTCACTGTATCTGTCTCACTGTGTCTGTCTCACTGTGTCTGTCTCACTGTATCTGTCTCACTGTGTCTGTCTCCCTGTATCTGTCTCACTGTATCTGTCTCACTGTGTCTGTCTCACTGTATCTGTCTCACTGTGTCTGTCTCCCTGTATCTGTCTCACTGTATCTGTCTCCCTGTATCTGTCTCACTGTATCTGTCTCACTCTATCTGTCTAACTGTATCTGTCTCCCTGTGTCTGTCTCCCTGTGTCTGTCTCCCTGTATCTGTCTCCCTGTATCTGTCTCACTGTATCTGTCTCACTGTATCTGTCTCCCTGTATCTGTCTCACTGTATCTGTCTCATTGTATCTGTCTCACTGTGTCTGTCTCACTGTGTCTGTCTCCCTGTGTCTGTCTCACTGTGTCTGTCTCCCTGTATCTGTCTGTCTCACTGTATCTGTCTGTCTCACTGTGTCTGTCTCACTGTATCTGTCTCGCTGTATCTGTCTGTCTCACTGTATCTGTGTGTCTCACTGTATCTGTCTGTCTCATTGTATCTGTCTGTCTCACTGTATCTGTCTCACTGTATCTGTCTCACTGTATCTGTCTGTCTCACTGTATCTGTCTCACTGTATCTGTCTCCCTTTATCTGTCTCACTGTATCTGTCTCACTGTATCTGTCTGTCTCACTGTGTCTGTCTCACTGGATCTATCTCACTGTATCTGTCTCACTGTGTCTGTCTCACTGTATCTGTCTGTCTCACTGTGTCTGTCTCACTGTATCTGTCTCACTGTGTCTGTCTCACTGTATCTGTCTCATTGTATCTGTCTGTCTCACTGTATCTGTCTCACTGTATCTGTCTGTCTCACTGTATCTGTCTCACTGTGTCTGTCTCACTGTATCTGTCTCATTGTATCTGTCTGTCTCACTGTATCTGTCTCATTGTATCTGTCTGTCTCACTGTATCTGTCTCACTGTATCTGTCTGTCTCACTGTATCTATCTCACTGTATCTGTCTCACTGTGTCTGTCTCACTGTATCTGTCTGTCTCACTGTGTCTGTCTCACTGTATCTGTCTCACTGTATCTGTCTGTCTCACTGTGTCTGTCTCACTGGATCTGTCTCACTGTATCTGTCTCACTGTGTCTGTCTCACTGTATCTGTCTGTCTCACTGTGTCTGTCTCACTGTATCTGTCTCACTGTGTCTGTCTCACTCTATCTGTCTCATTGTATCTGTCTGTCTCACTGTATCTGTCTCACTGTATCTGTCTCACTGTATCTGTCTCATTGTATCTGTCTCATTGTATCTGTCTGTCTCACTGTATCTGTCTCACTGTATCTGTCTCACTGTATCTGTCTCACTGTATCTGTCTCATTGTATCTGTCTGTCTCACTGTATCTGTCTCACTGTATCTGTGTGTCTCACTGTATCAGTCTGTCTCACTGTATCTGTCTCACTGTATCTGTCTGTCTCACTGTATCTGTCTCATTGTATCTGTCTCACTGTATCTGTCTATCTCACTGTGTCTGTCTGTCTCACTGTATCTGTCTCACTGTATCTGTCTGTCTCACTGTATCTGTCTGTCTCACTGTATCAGTCTGTCTCACTGTGTCTGTCTCACTGTATCTGTCTCACTGTATCTGTCTATCTCACTGTGTCTGTCTCCCTGAGTCTGTCTCACTGTGTCTGTCTCACTGTATCTGTCTCACTGTATCTGTCTCACTGTATCTGTCTCACTGTATCTGTCTCAATGTGTCTGTCTCACTGTATCTGTCTCACTGTATCTGTCTCACTGTATCTGTCTCAATGTATCTGTCTCACTGTATCTGTCTCACTGTATCTGTCTCACTGTATCTGTCTCACTGTATCTGTCTCACTGTGTCTGTCTCACTGTATCTGTCTCCCTGTATCTGTCTCAATGTATCTGTCTCACTGTATCTGTCTCACTGTATCTGTCTCACTGTATCTGTCTCACTGTATCTGTCTGTCTCATTGTATCTGTCTGTCTCACTGTATCTGTCTCACTGTATCTGTCTCACTGTGTCTGTCTCACTGTATCTGTCTCACTGTGTCTGTCTCACTGTGTCTGTCTCACTGTATCTGTCTCCCTGTATCTGTCTCACTTTGTCTGTCTCACTGTATTTGTCTCACTGTCTCACTCATGTCTTTCCTGGTTGGATTGCTGTGCACATTGTGCAGATTGTGTGAACAATGTTCCAGTCTCCCGGTTTCAACAATGTGTGAACAATGTTTCAGTCTCCAGGTTATCAACAATGTGTGAACAATGTTCCAGTCTCCATGTTATCAACAATGCGTGAACAATGTTCCAGTCTCCAGGTTATCAACAATTTGTGAACAATGTTCCAGTCTCCAGGTTATCAACAATGTGTGAACAATGTTCCAGTCTCCAGGTTATCAACAATGTGTGAACAATGTTCCAGTCCCCAGGTTATCAACAATGTGTGAACAATGTTCCAGTCTCCAGGTTATCAACAATGTGTGAACAATGTTCCAGTCCCCAGGTTATCAACAATGTGTGAACAATGTTCCAGTCTGCAGGTTATCAACAATGTGTGAACAATGTTCCTGTCCCCAGGTTATCAACAATGTGTGAATAATGTTCCAGTCTGCAGGTTATCAACAATGTGTGAACAATGTTCCAGTCTCCAGGTTATCAACAATGTGTGAACAATGTTCCAGTCTCCAGGTTATCAATAATGTGTGAACTATGTTCCAGTCTCCCGGTTATCAACAATGTGTGAACAATGTTCCAGTGTCCAGGTTATCAACAATGATTCCTGTTTGACCACAGACGACGTAGTGATGCTACGTGTCCTGGAAATGTGGAATTCAGAATCTGTTCGTGACGGAGACATTGCACCCGGACAATTCCATAAGTGCTCCATGCAGATCTGCCTGTAATCATCTGTCAGATTACTGAAGCCTACGCCAGACACCATGCTCTGATCAGGTCTTGATGTAAGGATGGAAGGGTAAGGGGGACGGATAAGGGAAATAATTATGAAACATTAACTTAACACCACCTGAATGATCACAGCATTGGATGGGCAACGAACATGAGGTTACCTTTGTATGTTGTGTGGAACTGAACTTGAGACACCCCAACCCTGATGCACAACATATTTTGATCTGAAAGCATTTTAAAAGTAAAAAACAATTTCGGTGTTTCTAAAATCTATACAATGTTGACATTTCAGAACATTTTTTTGGAGGGAAAACACGTTGTACACCTTGGCCCCAATTGTCAATCCACACAAAGTATGGAGTGCAACCAGTTAATCAAGATCAAAGACAGATGTTGTAAAGACAGTAGCAACATGGAGGGCAGCCAGTTCATCAAGATCAAAGACAGATGTTGTACAGACAGTAGCAACATGGAGGACAGCCAGTTCATCAAGATCAAAGACAGATGTTGTAAAGACAGTAGCAACATGGAGGACAGCCAGTTCAACAAGATCAAAGACAGATGTACAGACAGTAGCAACATGGAGGACAGCCAGTTCATCAAGATCAAAGACAGACGTACAGACAGTAGCAACACAGAGGACAGCCAGTTCATCAAGATCAAAGACAGACGTACAGACAGTAGCAACACGGAGGACAGCCAGTTCATCAAGATCAAAGACAGACGTACAGACAGTAGCAACACGGAGGACAGCCAGTTCAACAAGATCAAAGACAGATGTTGTACAGACAGTAGCAACATGGAGGACAGCCAGTTCATCAAGATCAAAGACAGATGTTGTACAGACAGTAGCAACATGGAGGACAGCCAGTTCAACAAGATCAAAGACAGATGTTCTACAGACAGTAGCAACATGGAGGACAGCCAGTTCATCAAGATCAAAGACAGATGTTGTACAGACAGTAGCAACATGGAGGACAGCCAGTTCAACAAGATCAAAGACAGATGTTGTAAAGACAGTAGCAACATGGAGGACAGCCAGTTCATCAAGATCAAAGACAGATGTTGTACAGACAATAGCAACATGGAGGACAGCCAGTTCAACAAGATCAAAGACAGACGTACAGACAGTAGCAACATGGAGGACAGCCAGTTCAACAAGATAAAAGACAGATGTTCTACAGACAGTAGCAACATGGAGGACAGCCAGTTCATCAAGATCAAAGACAGATGTTGTACAGACAGTAGCAACATGGAGGACAGCCAGTTCAACAAGATCAAAGACAGATGTTCTACAGACAGTAGCAACATGGAGGACAGCCAGTTCATCAAGATCAAAGACAGATGTTCTACAGACAGTAGCAACACGGAGGACAGCCAGTTCATTAAGATCAAAGACAGATGTTCTACAGACAGTAGCAACATGGAGGACAGCCAGTTCAACAAGATCAAAGACAGATGTTCTACAGACAGTAGCAACATGGAGGACAGCCCAGTTCAACAAGATCAAAGACAGATGTTGTAAAGACAGTAGCAACATGGAGGACAGCCAGTTCAACAAGATCAAAGACAGACGTACAGACAGTAGCAACATGGAGGACAGCCAGTTCATCAAGATCAAAGACAGATGTTCTACAGACAGTAGCAACATGGAGGACAGCCAGTTCATCAAGATCAAAGACAGATGTACAGACAGTAGCAACATGGAGGACAGCCAGTTCATCAAGATCAAAGACAGATGTACAGACAGTAGCAACATGGAGGACAGCCAGTTCATCAAGATCAAAGACAGATGTTGTAAAAACAGTAGCAACATGGAGGACAGCCAGTTCATCAAGATCAAAGACAGATGTTGTAAAGGCAGTTGCAACATCACACAACAAACTTTCACAAGAACATTAAGTGAATGCAAGTCTTCCGCGCGCACACACACACACACACACACACCACACAACACACACACACACACCACACACACACACACACACACATACACACACACACACACACACCACACAATAACATGCACACACACATACACACACACATACACACACGCATACACAAACACATACACACACACATACACACACTTGCACACACACACACACACACACACACACACACACACACACACACACACACACACACATACACACACATGAACACACATGCACACACATACATGCACACACACACACACACATACACACACACATACACACATACACACACACATACACACACACATACCACACACACACTTACATACATCTACATGCACACACATATACACACACATACACACAAACACATACACACACATCTCTGTGTCTCTCTCCTCTATCCATCGATCCATCCATCCATTGATCCATCCATCCATCTATTTATCTATCTATCTATCTATCTATCTATTTATCTATCTATCTGTCTGTCTATCTATCTATCTACCTATCTATCTATCTATCTATCTACCTATCTATCTATCTATCTATCTACCTATCTATCTATCTATCTATCTACACACACACACACACACACACACACACACACACCACATATATATATATATATATATATATATATATATATATATATGTATATATATATATATATATATATATATATATATATAACTGAACAACTGAACAAGAACAAATGAAGTAGCCTATAACTATCCAGACAAATACATTTGGCAAAGTTTGAGAGAGAACAGTAAACATATTCAAACTTCAAACTGACTGAGAGAGTACAATTAGATGTCCTTTCAAGACAGCCTACCGGACACATCACATTTCCTCCGAGCAAAAGGGTTGTTAGGCTGATTAAAACTTAATCATGCATTTATCAGTTAGAGACGTTGACTAACAAATAATTGAACAACTGAATAACAAACGAAAACAAAAACAAATGAAATAGCCTGTATCTCTCCAGGCAAATATGACCTGATAAAAGTTTGAAAGAGGAAACAAGAACAAGTGAAACTGGCTCTAAAACTACTCTTGACAAAGTTTGAGAGAGAAAATAAAATATTGAAACTAAAGGAGTGAGTACAAATATGTGTAGATCTGAACTGGTTTGCAGACATTCTACCTGAAACATCAGATTTCGGGACCGAATTTCATGCCCTTTCGTGCGCTATTGATAACTTAATGTAGAATCTCAAAAATCGTTTTGGATGGCATGTACTCAGTATGTTTGACTTGCTTGCTGATGTGTCCAGCAGTCAAGACCAAGAATACTGTCTGCAGCTGCCTACCACGTACCACGTACCACGTACCAGTTGTTTCCCCTTCTCTGCCCACCCTCTCTCGTCACTCCTGCAAAACGACCACATGGTTAAAGTTTAGATGTGATGTCGATGGTATCAACGGTGATGCCACACAATGCTGGGATGGCCCAGAACCGTGGCCAGCCTCCATAGTTGCTGTTGTTATAACATGGAGGGCGGACACAGTTCCAGTCATTCTCAGTATGGTTTCACGGTCATTCCCAGGATGGTGGTTCTTTTGACAGAGCTGTGTCTCAAACTGCCATATATCAAGTTCAGTCCCACACCGCAACAATAAAAAACAGACCTATTTGCTGCCCGTTGAATGCTTTCATCATTCAGGTGGTGTCAGCTTAATGTTTCATGGCTTTCTTCCAACGTACCTCTCGACATTTCAAGATTTTGCCAGAAGTAGGGCTTTGTGCAGGCTGAACGTTTCTGCCAGATTATATATGACAAGCTTGGGAGGGGCGCATATGGCATTGTCTGTGAGCGATGAATCCCTTCTGAACAAATAGCAAACTCCACACTGTATTTGAACTTATCCACGGTTTTGCGTTCTTTGGTCCTCTCCTTTCTAGAATTGATTCTACGACCTCTTTCTTTTCTTTTTGTTTTTTTTTTTTTTTTTTTTTTTTTTTTTTTTTTTTTTTTTTTTTTTTTTTTTTTTTTTTTTTTTTTTTTTTTTTTTTTTTTTTTTTTTTTTTTTTTTTTTTTTTTTTTTTTTTTTTTTTTTTTTTTTTTTTTTTTTTTTTTTTTTTTTTTTTTTTTTTTTTTTTTTTTTTTTTTTTTTTTTTTTTTTTTTTTTTTTTTTTTTTTTTTTTTTTTTTTTTTTTTTTTTTTTTTTTTTTTTTTTTTTTTTTTTTTTTTTTTTTTTTTTTTTTTTTTTTTTTTTTTTTTTTTTTTTTTTTTTTTTTTTTTTTTTTTTTTTTTTTTTTTTTTTTTTTTTTTTTTTTTTTTTTTTTTTTTTTTTTTTTTTTTTTTTTTTTTTTTTTTTTTTTTTTTTTTTTTTTTTTTTTTTTTTTTTTTTTTTTTTTTTTTTTTTTTTTTTTTTTTTTTTTTTTTTTTTTTTTTTTTTTTTTTTTTTTTTTTTTTTTTTTTTTTTTTTTTTTTTTTTTTTTTTTTTTTTTTTTTTTTTTTTTTTTTTTTTTTTTTTTTTTTTTTTTTTTTTTTTTTTTTTTTTTTTTTTTTTTTTTTTTTTTTTTTTTTTTTTTTTTTTTTTTTTTTTTTTTTTTTTTTTTTTTTTTTTTTTTTTTTTTTTTTTTTTTTTTTTTTTTTTTTTTTTTTTTTTTTTTTTTTTTTTTTTTTTTTTTTTTTTTTTTTTTTTTTTTTTTTTTTTTTTTTTTTTTTTTTTTTTTTTTTTTTTTTTTTTTTTTTTTTTTTTTTTTTTTTTTTTTTTTTTTTTTTTTTTTTTTTTTTTTTTTTTTTTTTTTTTTTTTTTTTTTTTTTTTTTTTTTTTTTTTTTTTTTTTTTTTTTTTTTTTTTTTTTTTTTTTTTTTTTTTTTTTTTTTTTTTTTTTTTTTTTTTTTTTTTTTTTTTTTTTTTTTTTTTTTTTTTTTTTTTTTTTTTTTTTTTTTTTTTTTTTTTTTTTTTTTTTTTTTTTTTTTTTTTTTTTTTTTTTTTTTTTTTTTTTTTTTTTTTTTTTTTTTTTTTTTTTTTTTTTTTTTTTTTTTTTTTTTTTTTTTTTTTTTTTTTTTTTTTTTTTTTTTTTTTTTTTTTTTTTTTTTTTTTTTTTTTTTTTTTTTTTTTTTTTTTTTTTTTTTTTTTTTTTTTTTTTTTTTTTTTTTTTTTTTTTTTTTTTTTTTTTTTTTTTTTTTTTTTTTTTTTTTTTTTTTTTTTTTTTTTTTTTTTTTTTTTTTTTTTTTTTTTTTTTTTTTTTTTTTTTTTTTTTTTTTTTTTTTTTTTTTTTTTTTTTTTTTTTTTTTTTTTTTTTTTTTTTTTTTTTTTTTTTTTTTTTTTTTTTTTTTTTTTTTTTTTTTTTTTTTTTTTTTTTTTTTTTTTTTTTTTTTTTTTTTTTTTTTTTTTTTTTTTTTTTTTTTTTTTTTTTTTTTTTTTTTTTTTTTTTTTTTTTTTTTTTTTTTTTTTTTTTTTTTTTTTTTTTTTTTTTTTTTTTTTTTTTTTTTTTTTTTTTTTTTTTTTTTTTTTTTTTTTTTTTTTTTTTTTTTTTTTTTTTTTTTTTTTTTTTTTTTTTTTTTTTTTTTTTTTTTTTTTTTTTTTTTTTTTTTTTTTTTTTTTTTTTTTTTTTTTTTTTTTTTTTTTTTTTTTTTTTTTTTTTTTTTTTTTTTTTTTTTTTTTTTTTTTTTTTTTTTTTTTTTTTTTTTTTTTTTTTTTTTTTTTTTTTTTTTTTTTTTTTTTTTTTTTTTTTTTTTTTTTTTTTTTTTTTTTTTTTTTTTTTTTTTTTTTTTTTTTTTTTTTTTTTTTTTTTTTTTTTTTTTTTTTTTTTTTTTTTTTTTTTTTTTTTTTTTTTTTTTTTTTTTTTTTTTTTTTTTTTTTTTTTTTTTTTTTTTTTTTTTTTTTTTTTTTTTTTTTTTTTTTTTTTTTTTTTTTTTTTTTTTTTTTTTTTTTTTTTTTTTTTTTTTTTTTTTTTTTTTTTTTTTTTTTTTTTTTTTTTTTTTTTTTTTTTTTTTTTTTTTTTTTTTTTTTTTTTTTTTTTTTTTTTTTTTTTTTTTTTTTTTTTTTTTTTTTTTTTTTTTTTTTTTTTTTTTTTTTTTTTTTTTTTTTTTTTTTTTTTTTTTTTTTTTTTTTTTTTTTTTTTTTTTTTTTTTTTTTTTTTTTTTTTTTTTTTTTTTTTTTTTTTTTTTTTTTTTTTTTTTTTTTTTTTTTTTTTTTTTTTTTTTTTTTTTTTTTTTTTTTTTTTTTTTTTTTTTTTTTTTTTTTTTTTTTTTTTTTTTTTTTTTTTTTTTTTTTTTTTTTTTTTTTTTTTTTTTTTTTTTTTTTTTTTTTTTTTTTTTTTTTTTTTTTTTTTTTTTTTTTTTTTTTTTTTTTTTTTTTTTTTTTTTTTTTTTTTTTTTTTTTTTTTTTTTTTTTTTTTTTTTTTTTTTTTTTTTTTTTTTTTTTTTTTTTTTTTTTTTTTTTTTTTTTTTTTTTTTTTTTTTTTTTTTTTTTTTTTTTTTTTTTTTTTTTTTTTTTTTTTTTTTTTTTTTTTTTTTTTTTTTTTTTTTTTTTTTTTTTTTTTTTTTTTTTTTTTTTTTTTTTTTTTTTTTTTTTTTTTTTTTTTTTTTTTTTTTTTTTTTTTTTTTTTTTTTTTTTTTTTTTTTTTTTTTTTTTTTTTTTTTTTTTTTTTTTTTTTTTTTTTTTTTTTTTTTTTTTTTTTTTTTTTTTTTTTTTTTTTTTTTTTTTTTTTTTTTTTTTTTTTTTTTTTTTTTTTTTTTTTTTTTTTTTTTTTTTTTTTTTTTTTTTTTTTTTTTTTTTTTTTTTTTTTTTTTTTTTTTTTTTTTTTTTTTTTTTTTTTTTTTTTTTTTTTTTTTTTTTTTTTTTTTTTTTTTTTTTTTTTTTTTTTTTTTTTTTTTTTTTTTTTTTTTTTTTTTTTTTTTTTTTTTTTTTTTTTTTTTTTTTTTTTTTTTTTTTTTTTTTTTTTTTTTTTTTTTTTTTTTTTTTTTTTTTTTTTTTTTTTTTTTTTTTTTTTTTTTTTTTTTTTTTTTTTTTTTTTTTTTTTTTTTTTTTTTTTTTTTTTTTTTTTTTTTTTTTTTTTTTTTTTTTTTTTTTTTTTTTTTTTTTTTTTTTTTTTTTTTTTTTTTTTTTTTTTTTTTTTTTTTTTTTTTTTTTTTTTTTTTTTTTTTTTTTTTTTTTTTTTTTTTTTTTTTTTTTTTTTTTTTTTTTTTTTTTTTTTTTTTTTTTTTTTTTTTTTTTTTTTTTTTTTTTTTTTTTTTTTTTTTTTTTTTTTTTTTTTTTTTTTTTTTTTTTTTTTTTTTTTTTTTTTTTTTTTTTTTTTTTTTTTTTTTTTTTTTTTTTTTTTTTTTTTTTTTTTTTTTTTTTTTTTTTTTTTTTTTTTTTTTTTTTTTTTTTTTTTTTTTTTTTTTTTTTTTTTTTTTTTTTTTTTTTTTTTTTTTTTTTTTTTTTTTTTTTTTTTTTTTTTTTTTTTTTTTTTTTTTTTTTTTTTTTTTTTTTTTTTTTTTTTTTTTTTTTTTTTTTTTTTTTTTTTTTTTTTTTTTTTTTTTTTTTTTTTTTTTTTTTTTTTTTTTTTTTTTTTTTTTTTTTTTTTTTTTTTTTTTTTTTTTTTTTTTTTTTTTTTTTTTTTTTTTTTTTTTTTTTTTTTTTTTTTTTTTTTTTTTTTTTTTTTTTTTTTTTTTTTTTTTTTTTTTTTTTTTTTTTTTTTTTTTTTTTTTTTTTTTTTTTTTTTTTTTTTTTTTTTTTTTTTTTTTTTTTTTTTTTTTTTTTTTTTTTTTTTTTTTTTTTTTTTTTTTTTTTTTTTTTTTTTTTTTTTTTTTTTTTTTTTTTTTTTTTTTTTTTTTTTTTTTTTTTTTTTTTTTTTTTTTTTTTTTTTTTTTTTTTTTTTTTTTTTTTTTTTTTTTTTTTTTTTTTTTTTTTTTTTTTTTTTTTTTTTTTTTTTTTTTTTTTTTTTTTTTTTTTTTTTTTTTTTTTTTTTTTTTTTTTTTTTTTTTTTTTTTTTTTTTTTTTTTTTTTTTTTTTTTTTTTTTTTTTTTTTTTTTTTTTTTTTTTTTTTTTTTTTTTTTTTTTTTTTTTTTTTTTTTTTTTTTTTTTTTTTTTTTTTTTTTTTTTTTTTTTTTTTTTTTTTTTTTTTTTTTTTTTTTTTTTTTTTTTTTTTTTTTTTTTTTTTTTTTTTTTTTTTTTTTTTTTTTTTTTTTTTTTTTTTTTTTTTTTTTTTTTTTTTTTTTTTTTTTTTTTTTTTTTTTTTTTTTTTTTTTTTTTTTTTTTTTTTTTTTTTTTTTTTTTTTTTTTTTTTTTTTTTTTTTTTTTTTTTTTTTTTTTTTTTTTTTTTTTTTTTTTTTTTTTTTTTTTTTTTTTTTTTTTTTTTTTTTTTTTTTTTTTTTTTTTTTTTTTTTTTTTTTTTTTTTTTTTTTTTTTTTTTTTTTTTTTTTTTTTTTTTTTTTTTTTTTTTTTTTTTTTTTTTTTTTTTTTTTTTTTTTTTTTTTTTTTTTTTTTTTTTTTTTTTTTTTTTTTTTTTTTTTTTTTTTTTTTTTTTTTTTTTTTTTTTTTTTTTTTTTTTTTTTTTTTTTTTTTTTTTTTTTTTTTTTTTTTTTTTTTTTTTTCCCCCCCCCCCCCCCCCCCCCCCCCCCCCCCCCCCCCCCCCCCCCCCCCCCCCCCCCCCCCCCCCCCCCCCCCCCCCCCCCCCCCCCCCCCCCCCCCCCCCCCCCCCCCCCCCCCCCCCCCCCCCCCCCCCCCCCCCCCCCCCCCCCCCCCCCCCCCCCCCCCCCCCCCCCCCCCCCCCCCCCCCCCCCCCCCCCCCCCCCCCCCCCCCCCCCCCCCCCCCCCCCCCCCCCCCCCCCCCCCCCCCCCCCCCCCCCCCCCCCCCCCCCCCCCCCCCCCCCCCCCCCCCCCCCCCCCCCCCCCCCCCCCCCCCCCCCCCCCCCCCCCCCCCCCCCCCCCCCCCCCCCCCCCCCCCCCCCCCCCCCCCCCCCCCCCCCCCCCCCCCCCCCCCCCCCCCCCCCCCCCCCCCCCCCCCCCCCCCCCCCCCCCCCCCCCCCCCCCCCCCCCCCCCCCCCCCCCCCCCCCCCCCCCCCCCCCCCCCCCCCCCCCCCCCCCCCCCCCCCCCCCCCCCCCCCCCCCCCCCCCCCCCCCCCCCCCCCCCCCCCCCCCCCCCCCCCCCCCCCCCCCCCCCCCCCCCCCCCCCCCCCCCCCCCCCCCCCCCCCCCCCCCCCCCCCCCCCCCCCCCCCCCCCCCCCCCCCCCCCCCCCCCCCCCCCCCCCCCCCCCCCCCCCCCCCCCCCCCCCCCCCCCCCCCCCCCCCCCCCCCCCCCCCCCCCCCCCCCCCCCCCCCCCCCCCCCCCCCCCCCCCCCCCCCCCCCCCCCCCCCCCCCCCCCCCCCCCCCCCCCCCCCCCCCCCCCCCCCCCCCCCCCCCCCCCCCCCCCCCCCCCCCCCCCCCCCCCCCCCCCCCCCCCCCCCCCCCCCCCCCCCCCCCCCCCCCCCCCCCCCCCCCCCCCCCCCCCCCCCCCCCCCCCCCCCCCCCCCCCCCCCCCCCCCCCCCCCCCCCCCCCCCCCCCCCCCCCCCCCCCCCCCCCCCCCCCCCCCCCCCCCCCCCCCCCCCCCCCCCCCCCCCCCCCCCCCCCCCCCCCCCCCCCCCCCCCCCCCCCCCCCCCCCCCCCCCCCCCCCCCCCCCCCCCCCCCCCCCCCCCCCCCCCCCCCCCCCCCCCCCCCCCCCCCCCCCCCCCCCCCCCCCCCCCCCCCCCCCCCCCCCCCCCCCCCCCCCCCCCCCCCCCCCCCCCCCCCCCCCCCCCCCCCCCCCCCCCCCCCCCCCCCCCCCCCCCCCCCCCCCCCCCCCCCCCCCCCCCCCCCCCCCCCCCCCCCCCCCCCCCCCCCCCCCCCCCCCCCCCCCCCCCCCCCCCCCCCCCCCCCCCCCCCCCCCCCCCCCCCCCCCCCCCCCCCCCCCCCCCCCCCCCCCCCCCCCCCCCCCCCCCCCCCCCCCCCCCCCCCCCCCCCCCCCCCCCCCCCCCCCCCCCCCCCCCCCCCCCCCCCCCCCCCCCCCCCCCCCCCCCCCCCCCCCCCCCCCCCCCCCCCCCCCCCCCCCCCCCCCCCCCCCCCCCCCCCCCCCCCCCCCCCCCCCCCCCCCCCCCCCCCCCCCCCCCCCCCCCCCCCCCCCCCCCCCCCCCCCCCCCCCCCCCCCCCCCCCCCCCCCCCCCCCCCCCCCCCCCCCCCCCCCCCCCCCCCCCCCCCCCCCCCCCCCCCCCCCCCCCCCCCCCCCCCCCCCCCCCCCCCCCCCCCCCCCCCCCCCCCCCCCCCCCCCCCCCCCCCCCCCCCCCCCCCCCCCCCCCCCCCCCCCCCCCCCCCCCCCCCCCCCCCCCCCCCCCCCCCCCCCCCCCCCCCCCCCCCCCCCCCCCCCCCCCCCCCCCCCCCCCCCCCCCCCCCCCCCCCCCCCCCCCCCCCCCCCCCCCCCCCCCCCCCCCCCCCCCCCCCCCCCCCCCCCCCCCCCCCCCCCCCCCCCCCCCCCCCCCCCCCCCCCCCCCCCCCCCCCCCCCCCCCCCCCCCCCCCCCCCCCCCCCCCCCCCCCCCCCCCCCCCCCCCCCCCCCCCCCCCCCCCCCCCCCCCCCCCCCCCCCCCCCCCCCCCCCCCCCCCCCCCCCCCCCCCCCCCCCCCCCCCCCCCCCCCCCCCCCCCCCCCCCCCCCCCCCCCCCCCCCCCCCCCCCCCCCCCCCCCCCCCCCCCCCCCCCCCCCCCCCCCCCCCCCCCCCCCCCCCCCCCCCCCCCCCCCCCCCCCCCCCCCCCCCCCCCCCCCCCCCCCCCCCCCCCCCCCCCCCCCCCCCCCCCCCCCCCCCCCCCCCCCCCCCCCCCCCCCCCCCCCCCCCCCCCCCCCCCCCCCCCCCCCCCCCCCCCCCCCCCCCCCCCCCCCCCCCCCCCCCCCCCCCCCCCCCCCCCCCCCCCCCCCCCCCCCCCCCCCCCCCCCCCCCCCCCCCCCCCCCCCCCCCCCCCCCCCCCCCCCCCCCCCCCCCCCCCCCCCCCCCCCCCCCCCCCCCCCCCCCCCCCCCCCCCCCCCCCCTTTTTTCCCTTTTTTTCCCCCTTTTTTTTCTTTTTTTTTTTTTTCTCTTTTTTTTTTCCTTTTCCAAATTTTTTTTTCCCTTTTTTTTTTTTCTTTTTTTTTTTTTTTTCCCTTTCCCCTTTTTTCCTTTTTTTTTTTTTCTTTTTTTTCTTCAACTTTCTTCTCTTTCTTTCTGTCTTTTTCTGCTTCTTCGTTCTCCTCTCGTTCGGCCGATTTACTTCGGGCTTTTTTTCATCTAAACTTCTTTTCTTCTTTCTTCTCTTCTCTTCCCACCCTCTTCGTCCTCCTCCTCAATCCTTTGTTTCTTCTTCCCTTTCTCTCTTCCGTGTTTTTGTTTCTTCCTTCTGCTTCCCCTTCCCTCTATTCTTTTTCCCTTCCTCTTCTCTTTTTCCCGTCTTCCTTTTCTTTTCCTTTCTCCTTCTATTCTTCGTCCCCCCCGAAAATCCCTTTCGCTTCTTTCATCTTCTTTTCCTTGTTTCTGCTTTCTTCCACGTCCTCTTCTTTCTTTTCCTTCTTTTCCTCTTTCTTTTTTCTTTTGCATTTCTTCTTCCCCTTCTTGCATCTTTTTTTTTCCGTTTCTTCTTTTCTCCTTCAAATTCTTCTCGCTTTTTCTTTTTCTTTTTTTTTCTTTTATTTTTTTTGTCATTTTTTTTTTTTTTTTTTTTTTTTTCTTTTTTTTTTTTTTTTTTTTTTTCCCTTTCGCATTTTCTTAGCATTTTTCTTTTTCGCTTCTTTTTTGTTTTCCCTCTCTTCTTCTTCCTTTTTTTTCTTCTTCTTCTTCACTTTTTCTCTCTCTTCTTTTTCTTTTCTTCTTCTTCTTCTTCTTCTTCTTCTTCTTTTCATCTTCTTCTTCTTTTTCTTCTTTCTTTCTCTTTCTTCTCTTCTTCTTCCTTCTTCTTCTTTCTTCTTTTCTTCTTCTTCTTCTTCTTCTTCCATTCTTCTGCTTCTTCGCTTCTTTCGCTTTCTCTTCTTTCTTCGCATTTCTTCTTTCTTCTTCTTCCTTTTCTCTTCTTTCCCTTCTTCTTCTTCTTCGCATTCTTCTTCTTCTTCTTTTTCCCTTTTTCCCTTCTTTTCTTTTTCTTCTTTCTTCCTTTCTTTTCTTTCTTCTTTTTCTTCGTTCTTCTCTTCTTTCTTCTTCTTCTTTTTTCTTCTTCTTCTTTCTTCTTCGTTTTCCCTTCTTCTTCTTTCTTCTTCTTCTTCTTCTTCTTCTTCTTCTTTTTTCTTCTTTTCTTCTTCTTCTTTCTTTCTTCTTTTTCTTCCTCTTCTTCTTTCTTCTTCTTTTTCTTCTCTTTCCTTCTTCTTTTCTTTCTTCCTTCTCTTTTCTTCTCTTCTCTCTTCTCTCTTCTCTTCTTCTTTCTTCTTCTCTTTTTCTTTTTCTTCTCTCTTTTCTTTTTTTTTTCTTCTTCTTCTCTCTCTTCTCTCTTTTCTTCTTTTCTCTTCCTTCTTTCCTTTCTTTTCTCTTCTTCTCTCTTCTTCTCTTCTCTTCTCTTCTTCTTCTCTTCTTTTTCTTCTCTTCTTCTCTTCTTCTCTTCTTCTTTTCTTCTTCTTCTTTTCTCTCTTTTTCTCTTCTTCTTCTTCTCTTCTCCTTCTTCTTCTCTTTCTTCTTCTTTCATCTCTTCTCTCTTCTTCTCTTCTTCTCTCTTCTTCTTCTCTTTCTCTTCTTCTTTCTTCTTCTTCTTCTTCTTCTTCTCTCTTCTTCTTTTCTCTCTTCTTCTTCTCTTCTTCTTCTTTCTTCTCTTTTTCTTCTTTCTTTTTCTTCTTCTTCTCTTTCTTCTTCTTTCTTTCTTCTCTCTCTCCTTTTTTCTCTTTCTCTCTTCTTCTCTTTCTTCTTCTTCTTTCTTCTTTCTTCTTCTTCTTCTTCTTTTCTCTCTTCTCTTCTCTCTTTTTCTCTCTCTTTCCTTCTTCTTCTTCTTCCTTTTCTTTTCTTTCTTCTCTTTCTTTTCTTCTTCTCCTTCTTCTTCTCTCTTCTTTTCTTCCTTCTCTCTTCTTCTCTTTCTTCTTCTTCTTCTCTTCTTTCTTCTTCTTTCTTCTTCTTTCTTCTTTTCTTCTTCTTCTTCTCTCTCTTTCTCCTTCTTCTTTCTTCTCTTCTCTTTCTTCTCTTTCTTCTTCTTCTTCTTCTTCTTCTTTTCTTCTCTTTCTTCTTCTTTCTTCTCTTCTTTTTCTTTCTTCTTCTTTCTTTCTTTCTTCTTTTCTTCTTCTCTTCTTCTTTTCTTTCTTCTTTTTCTCTTCTTTCTTCTTCCTTTCTTCTCTTCTTTTCTTCTTTCTTCTTCTTCTTTCTTTCTTTTTCTTCTTCTCCTTCTTCTTTCCTTTCTCTTTCTTCTCTTCTTTCTCTTCTCTCTCTCTCCTTCTCTTTCTTCTTCTTCCTCTCTTTCTCTTCTTTCTCTTTCTTCTTTCTTTTCTTCTTTTCTTTCTTTTTCTTTCTCTTCTTCTTCTTCCTTCTTTTTCTCCTTCTTTTTTCTTCTCTTCTTCTTCCTTTCTTCCTTCTTTCTCCTTTCTTTTCTTTTCTCCTTTCTTTTTCTCTTCTTTTTTCTTTCTCTTTCTTCTTTCTTCTTCTCTCTTTTCTTTTCTCTTTTCTTCTTTCTTTTCTTTCTTCTTCTTCCTTCTCTCTTCTTCTCTTCTTCTTTTTTCTTCTCTTCTTCCTTCTTCTTCTTCTCTTCTTTTCTTTTTCTTCTTCTTTCTCTCTCTTCTTCTTCTTCTTCTTCTTTCTTCTTCTTCTTCTTCTTTTCTTCTTCCTTTTTCTTCTTCTTCTTTTCTTCTCTTTTCTTTTCTTCTTTTCTTTTCTCTTCCTTTCTTTTTCTTCTCTTCTCTTTCTCTCTTCTTCTTTTCTTTCTTCTCTTCTTTCTTTCTCTTCTTCTTTTTCTCTTCTCTTCTTCTTCTTCTTCTTCTTTCT
>JAPXFY010000030.1:46406271-46413250 GCA_030674185.1 Monoplex corrugatus | reverse complement strand
ATGTTATCTATCTATCTATATATGTTATTTATATATACATATACGTATATCTTTCTATTTTATTATATTTTTTATATAGAGAGAGAGAGAGAGGGGAAAAGGGTGTGTGTGGGGTGTGTGGGGGGTGGGGGTGTTGGTTGTGTGTGTGTGTTGTGTGTGTGTGGGGACTGTGTCGGTGTGTCTGTGTTTTTGGTATATGTATGTACGTGTAGTTTTTTTGGGTGTGTTTATCTGTATGTGTGTATGGTGCGTGTATGTTTGGGGAGTTATTGTGTGCCTTTGTGTGTGTAGTGTGTGTATGTGTGAGTGTTTGTGGGTGTGTTGTGTGTGCGTGTGTGGGTGGGGGGGGGGGTGATTGTGTGTGTGTGCTTTTTGTGTGTGTGTGTGTCCAAAAAAAAATGGCAATGTCTTTAAAACCCTGTCAGTCACTTTGATGTAAACCTTTGGGTAGTATTGGGACGCCCTGGTGTAAAATATGTTCAAAAAACATTTATTTACCATAAAAACCCCTAAGCGGAATTGTAATATGCAGCTTGGTTTAATAATAATAATAATAACTCAATATTTTATAGCGCAAAATCTTGATAGAAATAAAATCTAAGCGCTGAATTTTTACACTTTCGCACGCGCGCACACACACGCACCCACACTAACACATGGCTATAAATGGGGAAAAAGAATAAAAGCAATGGAAAATTTTTTGAGGGGATTTATATACAAAATATTTTTCAAGGGTATTCCATCCGACCGGAGACAGGCTACAGAGGGGGATCAGTGAAGTCAGGATTTCATGCAGAGGAGAAAAGGTGAGTTTTGAGAGCGGACTTGAAGGAGACAAAAGTAGGTTGCTGACGGACTGAGAGAGGAAGTTTGTTCCAGGAGAGTGGACCAGAAACAGAGAAGGCTCGTGGACCATAGGTATTGAGCTTTGTGCACCATGATTTAATATGTTATTGATTCATATTTTACGTTACCACCACCACCACCACCACCATCGCCACCATCACTATCGCCATCACCATCACCACACTATCATCATCACCAAACTATTATCGTATATATGTATCAATTAATCAATTAATCAGTTATTCCATCATTCTAATAAATAAACGCCAATAGTTTATCAGATCATTCAGTTCAGAAATATAAACCATTTAACCACGAAAACGTTTGTGCAAATTTGATTATTCACTCTAATATCAGTTTTTGGGATGTGTCTTCTATCTTAATCTTTCTGCTCCCGAACCCCTTTCCTTCTCGAGAAGGTAACCATAAAATATTATTCACCAGCATGGCATGAAGAGAATTTTATGAAAATGCCATTTAAAGTTATCAAAATAGTTACCAAATATAAGGAATTTTCCGACCATAAGACTTTAGACGAGAACAACCACTTGTGGTTGGAATTCTCTGTAGATTTTGCACTATCCTAATTATTGTTTTCCACATGTGCTGAAGCCTGACTTTCGACATAACTCTCCTCTGTCTCCAAAAAAACAACAGGGGCGACAATCAAGGGCATTTCTCCTTTTGACACGGATGGAACACGTGACCTTCAGCTTGTGTGTGAAGTTATCAACAAAACGGAAGTTTCGCGGTACGCTTGGGACGCCGATTGTCTGCAACAGGAAGAGGAACGTTGTACCCTCCGGCCTCAGCCCCCGTGGGATGATGGGAAGTTGGTCACGTGTTCTGTCCACTTTAAAAATGGCCTAACACATACTGCAAACTTTACGGTATATTTAAACTGTAAGTGCTGATCGTCTTTGTTTATTCTTTAAAAGATAATCTTTTTAATGGAGGAAAGTATTATATGTTGTTTGTGTAATCTGTTGCTGTTGTTATTGCTGATGCTGCTTACCGTTGCTGCTTTTGCTTCTATTGTCACCATCATTGTTGTTGTTGATCTCGTGTCTATGGATGTTGTATTGAAGGAAAGTGTTGCTGTTGTTGGATAAAGAAAATCACAAATGCTGCATCCGAAGTCTGTAGAATTAAAAATGCTTCAACTGCCTTCGTGTGTGTGAGCATACAAAATATCAACAATTAATCTTACAGATCTTGTAAGTCATGTTCAGTGACTGGCTTATGGAAACATGGAAACCTCAAGCATCCACGTCTATGCAGATTGTGCAAGAACACAGTGGATTGTGGGCCACACGTCTAGCAGCTTGAGGTTTTTCGTGCTCCACAAAAAGATTCATCATTTGTAATGTGCAGTATGCCCAGACGAGTTTGGAGAATAAAATCATACAAACACGATAGATAACAGTGAGCTGTATTATGGATTTGCACAAAACTGGTTCATGCTAATGACATTTTCGTGTTGTTTTTTTCTTTATTATTTCCCCTGCCTTCTTCTTCCAGATCCTCCACCTTCTGCCCCCCTCATTGAAGGCTACACAAGCGGAGAGAAGCTGATAGTTGGACAGACCCTCAAGATGACGTGCTCTGTCATCAGTGGAAAACCCCTTGTGACGTCAGTCCATTTCTCCTGCACAGGTCACGATGACATCACATCTGACGTCATAAGCTCCACTGTTGTCACCAGCGTGTTGACGATCGGGATGACGTCGTCTGATGACGGCATTGTGTGCACGTGCTCTGCTGTGTGGAAGAATGGCCTATGGTACACACAGAGCAGCAGTCGTATTCTTCGTGTTGTTTCTGATGCTGGTGAGTTGTTCACGTTGTCATTGATGCTGGTGAGTTGTTCACGTTGTTACTGATGCTGTTGAGTTGTTCACGTTGTTACTGATGCTGGTGAGTTGTTCACGTTGTTTCTGATGCAAGTGAGTTGTTCACGTTGTTACTGATGCTGGTGAGTTGTGCACGTTACTGTTGTTGGTGAGTTGTTCAAGTTGTTTGTGTTGTTGTGAGTTGTTCACATTGTTACTGATGCTGGTGAGTTGTTCACGTTGTTGCTGATGTTGGTGAGTTGTACACGTTGTTGTTACTGATGCTGGTGAGTTGTTCACGTTGTTACTGATGTTGGTGAGTTGTTCACGTTGTTGCTGATGTTGGTGAGTTGTTCACGTTGTTACCGATGCTGGTGAGTTGTTCACGTTGTTAACTGATGCTGGTGAGTTGTTCACGTTGTTACTGATGCTGGTGAGTTATCCATGTTGTTACTGATGTTGGTGAGTTGTTCACGTTGTTATTGATGCTGGTGAGTTATTCATGTTGCTACTTATGCTGGTGAGTTGTTCACGTTGTTACTGATGCTGGTGAGTTGTTCACGTTGTTACTGATGCTTGTGATTGTTCACGTTGTTACTGCTGCTACTATTATTGGTGCTGCAACTGCTAATTTTTTTTATTGCTGCTTCTCCTACCACTACTATTATTACTGCCACCGTTGCTACTGGTACAACAACAACTGTTACTGCTAGTACAACAACAACTACTACTACGACTACCACATTATTACAGTTGCAGCAATTCCTGCTGCTGCTACTACTACTAACGCTACTGCTGCTGCTACTATGACTACCACCACTAACCGCAACAACAATACCACTAGTACTTCTATGTCTGTTGCGACGACTGCTACTGTTGTTGTTGCACTATGATATCTGCTGTGTTGTTACCATATGACTACTGCTCTGTTGCTGTTGTAACTACTACTGCTGCTGTTGTTACCACTATGACTACTGCTACTGTTGCTGTTGTAACTACTATGCTGCTGTTGTTACCACTATGACTACTACTGTTGCTGTTGTAACTACTACTGCTGCTGTTGTTACCACTATGACTACTACTGTTGCTGTTGTAACTACTACTGCTGCTGTTGTTACCACTATGACTACTGCTACTGTTGCTGTTGTAACTACTACTGCTGCTGTTGTTACCATCATGACTACTACTGCTGCTGCTGTTGTAACTACTACTGCTGCTGTTGTTACCACTATGACTACTACTACTGTTGCTGTTGTAACTACTACTACTGCTGTGTGTTACCACTATGACTACTGCTGTTGCTGTTGTAACTACTACTACTACTGCTGCTGTTGTTACCACTATGACTACTACTGCTGCTGCTGTTGTAACTACTACTGCTGCTGTTGTTACCACTATGACTACTACTGTTGCTGTTGTAACTACTACTGCTGCTGTGTTGTTACCACTATGACTACTACTGTTGCTGTTGTAACTATACTGCTGCTGTTGTTACCACTATGACTACTACTGTTGCTGTTGTAACTACTACTGCTACTGCTGTTGTTACCACTATGACTACTACTGTTGCTGTTGTAACTACTACTGCTGCTGTTGTTACCACTATGACTACTGCTACTGTTGCTGTTGTAACTACTACTGCTGCTGTTGTTACCACTATGACTACTACTGCTGCTGCTGTTGTAACTACTACTGCTGCTGTTGTTACCACTATGACTACTACTACTGTTGCTGTTGTAACTACTACTACTGCTGCTGCTGTTGTTACCACTATGACTACTACTGTTGCTGTTGTAATACTACTGCTGCTGTTGTTACCACTATGACTACTACTACTGTTGCTGTTGTAACTACTACTGCTGCTGTTGTTACCACTATGACTACTACTGTTGCTGTTGTAACTACTACTGCTGCTGCTGTTGTTACCACTATGACTACTACTGTTGCTGTTGTAACTACTACTGCTGCTGCTGTTGTTACCACTATGACTACTGCTACAGCTGTTGTAACTACTACTGCTGCTGTTGTTACCACTATGACTACTGCTACTGCTGTGTTGTAACTATTACTGCTGTGTTGTTACCACTATGATTACTACTGTTGCTGTTGTAACTACTACTGCTGCTGTTGTTACCACTATGACTACTACTACTGCTGTTGTAACTACTACCTGCTGCTGTTGTTACCACTATGACTACTACTACTGCTGTTGTAACTACTACTGCTTCTGTTGTTACCACTATGACTACTACTACTGCTGTTGTAACTACTACTGCTGCTGTTTTTACCACTATGACTACTACTACTGCTGTTGTAACTACTACTGCTGCTGTTTTTACACTATCTACTACTACTGCTGTTGTTACCACTATGACTAGTACTACTATATTGTTGTTGTAACTACTACTACTGCTGTTGTAACTACTACTACTGCTGTTGTAATTACTACTACTACTGTTGTAACTACTACTGCTGCTGTTGTAACTACTACTGCTGCTGTTGTAACTACTACTACTGCTGCTGTTGTAACTACTACTACTGCTGTTGTAACTACTACTAGCTGTTGTAACTACTACTACTGCTGTTGTTGTAAACTACTACTGCTGTTGTAACTACTACTACTACTACTGTTGTAACTACTGCTGCTGTTGTAACTACTACTACTGCTGTTGTTGTAACTACTACTACTGCTGTTGTAACTACTACTACTGCTGTTGTAACTACTACTACTACTACTGTTGTAACTACTGCTGCTGTTGTAACTACATACTGCTGTTGTTGTAACTACTACTACTGCTGTTGTAACTACTACTGCTGTTGTAACCACTACTACTGCTGTGTAACTACTACTACTTGCTGTTGTAACAATACTACTGCTGTTGTAACTACTACTGCTGTTGTAACCACTACTACTGCTGTTGTAACTACTACTACTCACTACTACTACTGTTGTAACTACTGCTGCTGTTGTAACTACTACTACTGCTGTTGTTGAAACACTACTACTACTGCTGTTGTAACTACTACTACTGCTGTTGTAACTACTACTACTACTGTTGTAACTACTGCTGCTGTTGTAACTACTACTGCTGTTGTTGTAACTACTACTACTACTGCTGTTGTAACTGCTACTATGCTGTTGTAAACACTACTACTGCTGTTGTAACTACTACTACTGCTGTTGTAACAACTACTACTGCTGTTGTAACTACTACATGCTGTTGTAACCACTACTACTGCTGTTGTAACTACTACTACTACTGTTGTAACAACTACTACTGCTGTTGTAACTACTACTACTGCTGTTGTAACTACTGCTGCTGTTGTAACAACTACTACTGCTGTTGTAACTACTACTACTGCTGTTGTAACTACTACTACTACTGTTGTAACTACTACTACTGTTGTAACAACTACTACTGCTGTTGTAACTACTACTACTGCTGTTGTAACAACTACTAACTGCTGTTGTAACAACTACTACTGCTATTGTAACTACTACTACTGCTGTTGTAACACTACTACTGCTGTTGTAACTACTACTACTACTGTTGTAACAACTACTACTGCTGTTGTAACTACTACTAACTGTTGTAACCACTACTACTGCTGTTGTAACTACTACTACTACTGTTGTAACAACTACTACTGCTGTTGTAACTACTACTGCTGTTGTAACTACTACTACTGCCATATGAACAGAAAGACAGATATGTTCCATTATCAAAAACAGAAATAGAGCAAGGTATACTGTTTCCAAGATACGAATTTTATCACAAACAGAGCAGTATGCAAATACAGACTGGGAATTTAAATACCCCTTGCAGCCTTTCACCCTAATTCCAAGGAGTTCCTCTTTTATTTTCGAACAATTTGGAGTTCAAGATACGGATATTAAATGAGATCAAAGCGCTAATTTCATAATTATTTAATTCTCTTCAGTACAAAGACATTTGGTCTTAGTAAACGTTTATGGACCCAATTATAAAGAGTCAGTCTTCTATACATGTAAATACCTTAACGAAACATTTAAAAGTTACAAGGATAACATCTTCGCTGTAAGTGCATGGAATATTTGCGTTAGTCCCAAGTATGGACAGCCAGAACTATGTTTATGCAAACAATATCGAGGCCAGAGAAGCAGTAGAAATCATGACTGAAGGGTTCAGCTTGGTAGATGTCTGGAGAGAAACTAAACCCAAAACCAGACAATACACTTGGTGAAAATAACACGACTAAAGCAAAGCAGATTGAACTGTTTTCTGTTATCTGAGTATATACTGGTATTTCGGTATTTTGAA
>JAPXFY010000030.1:46391271-46396271 GCA_030674185.1 Monoplex corrugatus | reverse complement strand
TTGGTGTGTTTTTGTTGTGTTTTTTGTTTTTTGTTTGTTTTTGTTGTTGTTTTTTTGTTTGTTTGTTTGTTTGTTTTTGTTTTTGTTGTTGTTGTTGGGGTAAGGAGTGTTTTTCTATCTTCTGTATTTAAGTTTCTGAAAGGCTCAGATTCAGTACTTTGATGAAGGTTTTTGTTCACTGAGTCCAATGTCCAGTTTGACAAGTGTTCATCCTACTGATAGATGTTTGTCTTACTGACATAACACCTGTAAGTATTTATTTTCAAGCCATTATAGTCGTGACAATTGTTCTTTAACTTGATCACACGCGTTTCCAGCAACGTTTTGTCATAGTTCATGATCGCTTGGTCGTCAGTGAGTAACAGTTCAGATCAATCAACCATCACGAAAAAAATCTGACGTGCTCGATTCACACTTATTCAAGATTTCTTCATGTACAATGAGTGCCCTAGCTGGTCATAACACCTGACTAGGATGTGAGGGGTACAGGGTTCAAATCCCCAATTAGACATCCAAAACAAGCGTGACTGCCTGCGTTCAAGCAAACAGGAACCAGAATAAAAACACGAAAACAGAATAAGAACGCCTATTCAATATAACAAGACAAGACAGGCGCAAATTTTTGGCTAACTGGCCTTTGTCAACTGTAAGATCACAAACTAACAAACACCAGATACAAAAATTAGGAGAGAAAGACTGGAGAGAGCATCACGGAAGTTTCAGTCTTTCTCTCCCAAGTTTTTTATCTGGTGTTTGCTTGTTTGTGATTTTACGATTGACAAAGGCCAGTTGGCCGAAAATTTGCGCCTGTCTAGTCTTGTTGTATTAAATACTCGTTCTGATTCTTTTTTCGTGTTTTTTCTGGTTCCTGATTGGGCAGCCATTTTTGTCCTCTTTGCTAGACTTTGGTGGTGGTCAGAGGTTTGGGAAAAAACTAGAGTCTTGCGGTGACGATAAAGAAACAAAGTCCTTACAGCATCATACTGATTGTCCTGCACAAATCCACACGCATCAAACGGGCCCTTGCAAAACACAACACACACGCAGTCACGCACCACCCCAACGACACACACACACACACACACACACACACACACAACGCATCACCACATAAAACTAAACAACATAACGTACAATACACACACACAACACACACACAACAACACACACGACACACACACACACACACACACACACACACACACACCACACACACACACACACACACACACACACACACACACACACACACACACCACACACACACGCACACACACACACACACACAACACAACACACACACACACACACACGCACATACAAACACACACACACATACACCATACACAAACACAACGCGCACATACATACACACACACAAACACAAACACAAACACACACGCGCTATTATCTATCTATCTATCTATCTACTATCTATCTATCTATCATCTATCTATCTATCTACTACTTTTATCATTATATCTATCTAATCTACTCATCTAATCTATTACTATCTATCTATCTATTACTATCTATCTATCTATCTATCTATTATCTATCTTCTGTCTATCTATCTATCTATCTATCTATCTATCTTATCTATCTATTATCTATCTATCTATCTATCTTCTTTTTCTATTATCTATCTATCTATCTATCTATCTATCTATCTATCTATCTATCTATCTATCTATCTATCTATCTATCTATCTATCTATCTATCTATCTATCTATCTATCTGTCTGTCTTTTTATCTATCTATCTATCTATCTATCTATCTATCTATCTATCTATCTATCTATCTATCTGTCTGTCTTTTATCTATCATATCTATCTATCTATCTATCTATCTATCTATCTATCTATCTATCTTCTGTCTTTTTATCTATCTATCTATCTATCTATTATCTATCTATCTATTACTTCTTTTTATCTATCTATCTATCTATCTTCTTTTATCTATCTATCTATCTATCTGTCTTTATTATCTATCTATCTATCTATCTATCTATCTATCTATCTATCTTCTATCTATCTATCTATCTATCTGCTTTATCTATCTATCTATCTATCTATCTATCAAATCTATCTATCTATCTATCTATCTATCTATCTATCTATCTGTCTATCTATCTATCTATCTTCTATTTTATCTCTATCTATCTATCTATCTATCTATCTATTCTATCTATCTATCTATCTCTGTCTGTCTTTTTATCTATCTATCTATCTATCTATCTATCTATCTATCTATCTATCTATCTATCTATCTGTCTGTCTTTTTATCTATCTATCTATCTATCTATCTATCTATCTATCTATCTATCGTCTGTCTTTTATCTATCTATCTATCTATCTATCTATCTTCTATCTATCTTATCTATCTATCTATCTATACTATCTATCTATCTATCTATCAAATCTACATCTATCTATCTATCTATCTATCTATCTATCTGTCTATCTTAGCGCTCATATTGATCTAGTAGTCGGCGGACTCGTAACCAATCGCAGATTGTGTCATAGTGATTCTGTTGTCACTGCGCAATAAATGAAATGAAATGAATGATGATGAATGAATGAATGAATGTTTGTTGTATTATTATTACTGTTGTTGTGTTGCTATTATTATTACCATCATTATTGTTATTATTATTATTGTCACTATTATTATTATTACTATTATTATTATTATATTCATTATTATTATTATATTGTTATTGTTGTTGTTGTTATTATCATCATCATTATCATTGTTATCATTATTATAGTTATTGTTGCTATTGTTATAGATGTTGTTGGTATCATTGTTGTTAATATTATTATTATTGTTATTTTGTCGGCGTCACCATCATCATCATCATCGTCGTCGTCATCGTCGTCGTTGTCATCATCATCATCATCATCATTCATCATCATCATCATCATCATTGTTCTAACAATTGCGTAAATAGCAACATTAATATAATAGAATACAGAGATCATTATATCATTGTTATTATAATTGTTATTATTATATCATTATTATCATTATTATTATTATCATCATTATTATTATTGCTGTTGTTGTTCTTGTTCTTGTTCTTCTCATTATCTTGATTATATTTTGTGTAACGAACAAAGTTCTGATCCGTACCTGCACACTATCATCATTATCATCATTTTTTTTTTCTATCTTTCAACTAGTGGATAAAACTTTTTCCTGCACCGTCATGATGATGATGATGATGATGATGATGACGACGACGACGACGACATGACATCATCATCAGCAGCAGCAGCAGCAGCAGCAGCAGCAGCAGCAGCAGCAGCATTTTCATCATAGTTATTGTTATCATTATCATTATCATTATCATTTTCTTCTTCTTCTTCTTCTTCTCTTCTTCTTCTTCTTCTTCTTCTTCTTCTTCTTCTTCTTCTTCTTCTTCTTCTTCTTCTTCTTCTTCTTCGTTTTCTTCTTTTTTCTTCATCATCATCATCATCATCATCATCTTGTTCTTCTTCTTCTCCTTCCCCTTCTTCTTCTTCTTAGTGTTATTATCATTATCGTCGTTGTCGGTATTATAATTATTATTTTTGTTATTATTATTATTGTTGTGTTATTGTTAATAATAACAACAATAATAACAACAACAACGACAACAACAACAACGACAATGACAGCAACAGCAACAACACAACAATAATAATAATGATAATAATAATAATAATAATAATAATAAAAAATAATAATAATAATAATAATGATAATAATAATAATAACAACAATAATAACAATCATGATAATGATAATGATGAATGATGATGATGAATGATGATGATGATAATAATAATGACAATGATAATAGTAATAATGAGAATATTATTATTACTATTATTAACATCATCATTACTATTATTTTTCATCGCTATTATTGTTATTTATTACCATTGTCATTATCATTATAATCATTGTTATAATTTTGATATCTTGGTGATCTTTCAGCTAGCGGACAAAGTTCTGATACGTACCTTCACGCAACATCCTCTACTGCACACTTCTACATGAGATCACAATCTCACGAACCATTCGGCGGCGCAGCACCACTTCCAGAACCACCAGGAGATTACAATCATATGTAGAGACTACCTGACACAAAACAGATCTTGGTGTCAACAACACGCCCCATCAGGAGATCCCCCCTACCCATCTGCAGAAGGAATCTGATCCAGTACTAATTCTAGACCCACAGGCACTGGTAAAGTCACCAGGTCCTCGATCTTAAACGCTGGAAGCAGCACCGGTTTTTCTGTGCTTGTTAAGTCACTTTGCGTGACTGAAACAAGTGTGATATTGGTCTTTGGGTCATTTTGGTGACTGAAACAGTTTTCTTGCGAATTTTCGTTTTTTTTTGTTTCTTTGTGATTATGTTCATTTCGTTTCGTTTTTCTTCTCTTTTGGTGATATTAGTAACAGAAGTATTCTCTGTGTGATGAGTTTTGGTGATTAAATTAGATGCATTCTTTTTGTGTATGAGTGTAAACTTCAGTGACTAAACAGTTGTTTTTCTGTTTTGTTTTTGTCTTTTTGGGGAAAACTATGGTGACTAAAACCAAGGGCGTATTATTAATTAAAACATTTTCCTTTTGTGACTGATTTATTTTCTTTTTGTGAACTTTGAAGACTGAAACAAAGGTGTTTGATGGAATCTGAAGACTAAGATTATTTTGTAAAATTTTGGTGATTAAGACACATTTTTGCTAAGCTTTGGTGAATCAAACATGTGCTTTGTCACATTTTGCTGATTAAAACATCGATGTCTATACATGTTTCTGGCACACTCGGGTGGCTATAGCATATTTTTGTGAAACTGGTGATTTCATGTACATCTTTGTGCCAAAGTTTGGTAACCAAAAATATATTGTTTTTTTTTCAACCTTTGACTGAAGTATATTTTTTTGTTTTATTACATTTTGATAACTAAAACGTAATTTTTGTTAAACTTTCTTACTGTTAATCT
>JAPXFY010000030.1:46371271-46388771 GCA_030674185.1 Monoplex corrugatus | reverse complement strand
AAAACAACAACAACAACAAATCAACAAATCAAAGGGAAAAAAGTCACGATTTACGTGAAAAAAAAACACACCAAAAAACCCAGACTTATCGCATTCGCACTTAATTTGTTTGTTCTTGTCATAAGCATATCATGTGAAATTCGGGGACGTTTGCTCCAGGGTTCTCGCCGCAATGCAGCGCCACTCATTTTGTTGTTGTAATTTTTGTATTTTTGTTTACCTCTGAAAGTGGAATCTGTAACGTGCGGTTTATCGTTTCGTCGGAGAGACCTGTGCCTAAACCACTATTCTAAAGTCACATCAAACTTTATCGGATACCAGAGACAGATATGGCAACCATTTTTCTCTAAAAGCGTGTGAATTCCTGCTGTTTTTGCATTATATTTTTCTATCTGAGATTTTTTGGTAAGATATCTAGTAAAAAAGAATGGTGTTTGGTAACTTTTTTCCGAGTTTATTTTTGTAAATATACAGTTTTCCAAAGATGATTATTAAGTCAAATATTAAACTTGTGCGCATGTTTTCGTCAGCACCAAATTAAATTAAGTTTTCAGTTAATCTTATGTTTAAACAAGTCGCGCAATTTGACCTCAATACATCTCCTATCCTTTCCAAGAATCTGTTGACATATGAACACTTCCAAAATATGCGATCAATGCTGTCTTTCGCTTCCAAGCAAAAGTAGCAGCGAGAGCTATTTACGAGTCCCATTTCTTTGAAGTTAACATTTTCATCCAATTTTATCTAGATATCTTCAGCTATTCTATTCAAATAGTTTTTATTAGAGTAAAGGAAAAATGTAGACGTTCAGTTCAGCATGTTCATTTCTTTTCACAGATACATGTAAAGTACTTCGTTAGATAACTATGTCATTCATTTAAGATGACAACCACGGTTAAAATAAAACGTAAGACATATTCGTGTTTTTGTTGTTGTTTTTGTTGTTGTTTTCTATTGCTGAAGCAACTTTATTGCATACGGTCCGTATATTTATTCAGCACTGTTGTACTAACACAAGAACATGTTCTTTTTCACATCGAGGAGCCCCTTTGTGGAATAAACTCCCAACTAACATAAAATTTGCACAAGATATTAACACATTCAAGAATTTTTTGGACGAAATTCCAAAATTCAAAGAACTTTTCATTGATTATGATGATTAAATGCCTGATTAGGCTTTACGTCAACAAAAAGACCATGCGCATTTTAACACCTGTATTAGAAATAGTTGAGAAAGAGGGGACGTAAATAGGCTGCAAGGCCTAGGCCATTGAAAGCCAGTCCCTATTATATTATTATCTACTACTACTACTACTACTACTACTACTACTACTACTACTACTACTACTACTACTACTACTACTACTACTACTACTACTTTCTTATCTGCTGAGCTTGTTGACATCAAAAACATATCTTTTGTCTCCCACGAAAACTTTCGTACTAACCAGCAGTTTCTTCACGACAATGTACACCCCACTGCCAGAGGAAGCAGCGTGATAGCGGGGAACCTGGAAGACACGTTCGGTATCTGTTTTGGGAGACCCCTAGGAGAACAACACGATCACGACCTTCACGGCTACACTCCTCTAGATTCCCCCAAGGAAGGTTCCCACCATTTTGACAACTACGAACCGTGGTGGCTGCCATATGATATGTTTTAGTAGATCTACAGTTATCAACGTTTCTTGTCACAGGACTTTTTCCTCATCATCTCTGACAATTCCCTTGGATTTACTTAGTCAGACTATTAGGACTCAGTCAGACTATAATCTCTGTACATTTGACGGCGTGTATGCCATTGTTTTATTTATTTGTTATTTGTTTCTTTTTTTATCTACCTATTTTCTCCATTAGAAGGACTTTTCCACATAGTTTTAACTACATTTTCCCCTACCTTTCATTAATAGTCTAAGTAGTTAATGTTTTCTTTCTGGCCATTTTTTCTCGTACACAGAAAACCAAAGTATTCGTGAATATCAAACAAATAACCATTAATTTAACATAAGAGATTAGCCAACAATAATCAACAAACAAATCAAATTTTTGCAGTGGAATTGTAGATCTATTTCCACCAATTCCACATACCTGGAACATTTTCTCTCATGAAATCAGTGTGAAGTTTTAATTTTGCAGTCGCAAAATGTTATTATCCTCCAATATATGACCTAGGAGATCCCGGGAAAAAGGGTAGCCACTGCGATATATATATTTAAAGAGTTGCAGTATCACTTATTTAATTCCCCAGTTTTAACATCAACTGAAGACTTACACGCTTGTGCCCCACAGTACCTTCAGAATTCTTTCATCCTGAACGTTTTGTCAGTCTACCTGCCAACAGGTCCAAATGACCACAATACAGAATGGCTGCGTACGATTCTGGATCTGCAGCATGGTAGATGGCTAAAAGGTGGAGACTTTAATTCCCACTCCCCGTTTTGGAAAAAAGATTGTTGTACTGTTACAAGCAATCGTTTAGTAGAAAATATAGTTGACAGTGCGCTTTACCTTTTGAATGATGGGAGTGTCACTAGAATTCCTGATGTTTCCAAACACACGGGTATCAGCCATCGATCTGTCACTAATATCACCAGAATTAGTGCTATGCTGTACCTGTGACACTCACAGAGATACTTTAGGAAGTGATCACTTACCTTCATCATAACAATAACTAATGACAACAACAGGATGAAAGACAGCACTCCTGACATAATACCAAAATATAATTATATGCGCGCTGATTGGTCCTTGTTTCAGACTGCTCTTGCTAAACAAAAATATAAGCATTATGAAAGTGTGTGAGTGTGTGCGTGAGTACATGCGTGCGTGCGTGTGTGTATGCGTGTGTGTGGTGTGTTGTGTGTGTGTGTGTGTGGTGTGTGTGTGTGTGTTGGTGTGTGTGTGTGTGTTGAACGAAGTGTTGTGTGTGTGTGTGTGTGTGTGTTTGTGTGTGTGTGTGTGTGTGGTGTGTGTGTGTGTGTGTGTTTGTGTGTGTGTGTGTGTGTGCGTGTGTGTGTGTGTGTGTGTGTGTGTGGTGTGTGAGTGCGTGCGTTTGCGTGCGTGTGTTGTGTGTGTGTGTTGAACGAAGTGTGTGTGTTGTGTTTGTGTGTGTGTGTATGTTGTGTTGTGCTGTGTTGTGTTGTGTTGTGTGTGTATGTGCTTGTGTTGTGTGTGTATGTGCTTGTGTTGTGTGTGTTTGTGTGTGTGCGTGTGTGTATTGGTGCGTGTGTGTTTTGTGTGTGTGGGCGTGCGTTGTGTGTGTATGTGTGTGAATGTGTGTGTTGTGGTGTGTGTGTGTGTGTGTGTGTGTGTGTGTGTGTGTGCATGTGTGTTGTGTGTGTAGTGTGTGTGTGTGTGTGAGTGTGTGAGTGCGTGCGTTTGCGTGCGTGTGTATGTGTGTGTGTTGAACGAAGTGTGTGTGTGTTTGTGTGTTGTGTGGTGGTGTGTGGGTGTGGTGTGTGTGTGTGTGTGTGTGTGTTGTATGAGCATGTGTGTGTATGTGTGTGTCAGTGAGTGTGTTGTGTGTGTCAGTTGTGTGTGTGTGTGTGTGTGTGTCATCATGTGTGTGTATGTGTGTGTGTATGTGTGTGTGTGTGTGCATGTGCGTGTATGTGTGTGTATGTGTGTGTATGGATGTGTGTGCGTATTTGTGTGTATGCATGTGTGTGTTATGCGTGTGTGTGTATGTGTGTGTATGCGTATGTGTGTGAGTGTGTGTGTATGTGTGTATGTGTGTTGTGTTGTGTGTGAGTGTGTGTGTGTGTGTGTGTGTGTGTGTGAGTGTGTGTATGTGTGTGTGCGTGTGCGTTCGTGTGTGTGTCTGTGTGTCAGTTGTGTGTGTGTCTGTGTGTATGTGTCTGTGTCTGTGTGTGTATGTGTGTATGCGTTTGTGTATGTGAGTGTGTGTGTGTATGTTGTGTATATATTATATATATATATATATATGTGTGTGTGTGTGTGTGTGTGTGTGTGTGTGTGTGTGTGTGTGTGTGTGGTGTGTGTGTGTGTGTGTGTTTGTGTCTGTGTCTGTATGTGTGGAATCATCTAAAAAAGAACACGACATATTCAAACAGGTGAGAGATACAAAGAGAGTACAACTTTACTTATACAAGTCAAAGTAACTAAAGTCATCATGGGAGTCAGTTGATGTTGGAAACACTTCCTCAGGTTCAGGGTCAAACCCAAACAGTTTAAAATCCAGAAACAGCAGTTTTCTCACCTCCAGCCGATCCCTTAAAGGAACACTGGCATAAGCTTCCCTCAATGCTTCTTTCTTCTGTTGAGACGGGAGGTTTTCTCCCCTGAACGACCAAGGCCGCCATTGCTGCTGCTTTGAATTCTTCCCGTGTGATTGCATTAGTCTGCTTCTTGTTCAGGGGAAATGATTCAGTCTTACTGATGATGCCCCTTATCTGCCATTTTTTCCACAGTCGTCTGCAGGCTTCGTCTAAACTCATGCACCGTTGAACACCAGATCTCATACTTTTCAACACCATTGATGATCCCCCTGAGATAGTGACAAAGTCAAAAATCTCATTATAAGTGACTGGGGATTGTATGGCTTTCAGAATAAATGGCATATATATCTTCCTTGAGCGTTTCCAGATGACCGATATATTCGTAGGGACGACGACACATCTGACAGTGATCGTGGGTGGGAATAAAATGGCCGTCACGGTTACGGCCCGTTTTTTGCATATCGATGAAGAACTTGACGAATTCTGGGAAAGTGACGTCATGTCCACACTGAAGGCTGACTTGTTTCGAAAGTTTTTCACAGTATAGCGTCCAATCTTCCGCCAAAACAAAGTATTGGGAGAAAATATTTTATCGACATAACTGGACAGAAGGCGACCGTAAGGCTCACGTACGAACATGAACGAAACTTGTTTTTCAGTGCTGACCTAGTGGAAAAACTGAGTAACTACACCCTCGCTCATGATGAACTCCTTGTGTCATATGATGTCTCTGCCCTATTTACCAGCGTACTAGTGAAAGAAAGCATAGAGATCATACGCCGAAGGTTACAAAACGACCAAACCCTCCACCAACGTACATCTCTCACAGTGGACGACGTATGTGAACTCTTGTCCTGCTGCCTCACCACCACCTACTTCACCTTCCAAGGTGAATTCTACCAACAAAAAGAAGGAGCAGCCATGGGCTCCCCAGTAAGCCCAATAGTAGCCAACCTGTTCATGGAGGATTTTGAAGAGAAAGCATTGGCTTCTTTCCACTCCCCACCACGATACTGGGGCGCTACGTAGACGACACCATGACTATCCTCCCCCAGCAACTGGTCGAACAGTTCACAGAACATCTGAACAACCAACACCCAGCCATCAAATTCACGAGGGAAGTGGAACAGAACAACTCCATAGCCATGCTGGACACCCTCATCACCAGAACTGATGGCATTCTATCCTTCTCGGTCTACCGTAAACCAACTCATACGGACCAATATTTACAGTTCGACAGCCACCAGCCCCTTGAACACAAACTGGGAGTGATTCGAACCCTTACCCACAGAGCTAACACCATATGCAGTACCCAAGAGGCAAAAGACAAGGAGACAAACCACCTGAAAAAAGTGCTCACCATCTCGGGCTACAAAAAGTGGGCCTGGAACAGCCCGGGAGGCAGGAAATCCAACACCACATCCCAACAGCCAGTGAAACAACACCAGCGCAAGGGACACATCACCATCCCATACGTAGGAGGTGTGAGTGACGCTCTGTCCAGAAAGATCAGAAAACTGGGGGTGGCTGTACATTCCAAACCTTCCAACACCATACGCAGCCAGCTGGTCACCCCCAAGGACAAAACCAGCAAACTCGACAAAGCTGGCATTATATACAGAATAGACTGCCAGGACTGTAACCAACATTATGTCGGTGAAACTGAACGCCCCCTTCAGAAGAGACTAACAGAACACAAGAGGGACTCTTCTCCAGTAGGAGCTCACCTACACGCCGAAAAACATCAATTCAGTGCGGACAATGTCAACATCCTGGACAGAGAAAACAAGTGGTTCCAGCGAGGAGTCAAGGAGGCCATCTACATCGCAGCCACCAACCCCCCGCTCAACAGGGACCGGGGCCGTTACACCCTGCCCCCGGTGTACCATTCTCTGATTCGATCTCGTGAACTGGGTTCATCCCATGTTCGCGAGATCTGAGTAGAGATTCACGCAGACAGCATTAGAGCGCTGACGAAGATGGCGAGAACGCCATCGAAAGCTACGGAACTGTGAGTAGCGATTTTTACACTGTTGGGAGACCTTGTTCTTCAAAATTGGTAGCATTATTTTGTTTTTCCTTATGTCCAGCGTTAGTAGCGTGGCTAGTAGTAGGCTTTTTGTTACGTGCTTTTATCATTTTCCGAATGGCATGAAATATCCCAGACCATGTTGTTGAGGAAATTTTCTCGATTAAGCAATATGATACGGAAACATTCATCACCGGTTTGGCCAGCGGTATAACCTTGTTTGACCTTGTAAGTCGTCTGAACGCGGAGGACTTGGAATAAAGCCGACACGCCGACTGAAGGATTTCCCGCCTTCGCTTAAAACGGGCAGCAACCTCTGCTTGGCTCAGTGCGTAAGGAGAATGAATTGCCTCCCTTGTGTCTTGGTGAGTCCTATCACCGGCTTGTACCGCCGATCGTTGACTTGACAGAATGCTTTCGTTGTGGTCGTTACCAACCGTCGCTGTTTGTATACGCTTGGAGGTACCTCCAGGGTAGATCTGTGAAAACATGTAACCAGAAATAAGACATATATCAACTGGTATAAATTAAAAAAAAGCGTTGTTTTACAATGTTAAAATTATTTCAACAACGTAGGTATACAGCAACTGTACGTAATGATATTTTTGAAGATGCAATAAAACTAAAGTGCACAGTGGACTTGCAGCAGTTCAGATGAGGATACACATATAATGAACTACAGACAGAGCACAGATAGGTACATTGCATATCAATGAAAAAGAATCAAGCATTTCGATTTTCTTGGATGCATGTCTGCTAGCGGTTTTACCCCACACCACCAATGCAGGCAGTTTGTTGCTGCACAGTCTGCGTACTCTGTCTTGGTTGGACGTACACGCTGGGTATCTTCATGTTTCCATAAGCCACCAGAGACTGATATGACCCACAGGATCTTTAACGTGCATATTTGATGTTCTGTGTACGTAAAATAAAGGGTTGGAACTAGGTAGCAAGAAGACTGAAGTCATGGTAATCAGTAAAAAAAAAAAAAAAAAGATTTTAAATCCCCTTATGAAAAATAAAAGGAAATGGCACAACTTTGAGACATTTTGATGAGTTAAAATATCTGGGAATGGTCATCTCACCAGACGGCAGACGCACACAGAAATAGGCAGTAGAACTGGCCAAGCCAAAACAGCATTCAAGAAGATGAAAAGCGTTCTTACCAACAAATGCCTATCATTTAACATCAGGAAGAGAGTTCTTGAATGTTATATAGAACCGATACTGATATACGGTTGTGAGACGTGGATAGTCAACATGCAAAGCCAGAACAAGACTGAGGCAGCCAAAATGTGGTTACTAAGAAGAATGCTGAGAGTTCCATGGACAGCAAAGAAAACAAACGAGACAGTCTTGATGGAGACAGACACAAGAAAATCATTGATAAAAAAGATAAGGAAAAGACAAGCAACATTTATAGGCCATTTTTGAGGAAAGGGGAACTAGAGCACCTGGTCACAACAGGAAAGCTGGAGGAAAAGAGAACACCAGGTAGACCCCAGGAGAAAATATTGGGTGGACTTGCGGGGTGACTAAGGACAGAGAGGGTGGAAGATGTACTTGCAGTGACAAGGGATAGATGCATGTGGAGGGCCATGATCGCTAACGCCATGCGGCAGGGCACATGATGAATGATGATATGATGATGATGAGATGATGATGATGATGATAGGATGATGATGAAAGACACATGAAGTGTGTTGTCGTTGAATACATGTTGACTTGGGAACTAGGGGAAAATCTCTATTTTTTGTCTTTGGTCGTTGTTGGTGATTGCTTTGCTGAATGATGAGAGAGGGCATCATGGTTTGATTCTTGAATCAGGGTTTGGTGCCTTAGAAATATTATCATCATCGTCGTCGTCGTCCTCCTCATTGTTATTGTTATTATTATCATTGTTATTATTGTTATCATTATCACTAATATTGTTTTTTATATTCTTTTATTATTTTTATTGTTATTATCATTGTTATTATATCATTAGTAGTAGTAGTAGTAGTAGTAGTAGTATTGTTATTATTATTGTTTATTATAATTATCATTATTATTACTATTATATTTATTGTTATTATTTCTATCATCATCATCATCATCATAAACATCAACATCACCACCACCACCATCATCATCATCATTATTGTTATTATCATTAGGCTATAGGCATCCTTCAGTTTTGGAAGACTATGGAGTTGTGCTCTAGGTGTTTATTCTGGTACAGCTTCGGGTGTGGCTGGCCAGTCCGACGCGGGAATAACAGTCCCTGTGGCAGAGGGCACAGATGAAGTCTGACGCTGGTCTGTCTGCCTGGGCTGCAGCCTTTCTTCTCATTCTCTTTTCCTCGTGCTGCTGAGCGATTGTCTCTTCGAACTTGGAGAGACCTTTTTGCACAGTCTGTCTCCAGGCTGACCGTTCGAGGGCTGTTGCTTCCCAGTTGTTCTGGTCGATGTTCAAGGCTTTTAGGTCCCTCTTGCACACGTCTTTGAATCGCAGCTGTGGTCTGCCTGTGGGACGTTTTCCCTGCACCAGTTCTCCGTAGAGGAGGTCTTTAGGGATCCGTCCGTCGTCCATGTGCACGGCATGGCCGAGCCAGCGCATGCGTCTCTGTTTCAGCAGCGTGTACATGCTGGTGCATCCAGCTCTTTCCAGGACAGTGTTGTTTGGGACCTTGTCCTGCCAAGTGATGTTCAGAATGCGTCGGAGGCTACGTATGTGAAAAGCATTGAGCTTTCGCTCTTGTTGGGCAAGCAAAGTCCAGGACTCGCTGCCATACAGGAGGGTGCTCACGACGCAGGCTCTGTAGATCTGGATCTTTGTGTGCTCAGTCAGCTTGCTGTTGTTCCATGCTTTCTTTGTCAGTCTGGTCATGGTGGTAGCTGCCTTGCCGATGCGCTTGTTGAGCTCTGCGTCAAGTGAGAGGGTGTCTGAGATAGTTGAGCCCAGATAAACGAAGTCATGGACGACATCCAGTTCATGGTCATTGATGCTGATGGCTGGGGGAGAGTCAATATCCTGTCCAATGACTTGTGTTTTCTTCAAGCTAATGGTAAGCCCGAAGTCTTGGCAGGCATCGCTGAAGCGAGTCATGCTGCGTCGTCTGCAAAGATGAAGTCACGCAGGCACCTCAGCTGGACTTTAGTCTTGGCTCTTAGTCTGGAGAGGTTGAAGAGCTTTCCGTCTGTCCTGGTTCGGAGGTACATACCTTCAGCTGCAGGACTTTAATGCATGTTTCAGCATCACAGCAAAGAAGATTCCAAACAGCGTGGGAGCCAGGACGCAACCCTGTTTCACTCCGCTCCGTATGTTGAAGGCAGCTGATGTTGAGCCGTCAAAGATTCAGTCCATGTTTCAATACGTTCATGTATGCAGAAAGATATACTATTGGCGCTTGCTAGATAAATTCATCGGTTGTTCAGCACTGTACACCTTGCTCGCCACTGACGATCACCAGATACAGGTTATCGCTTTCATGTAATGTCTGCATATGTTTGTTTGATTAGAATGCATTTTGCTAGGAAAGTTGGTTTAACTGTCTGCTGTCTCGTGATGTTTCTTGCCTGTAATGTGTTTAGCTGTGTCAGTGAATGACTCTGTCCACGGAAACATGTGTATACTTCGTCACAACGTACATGTTTGTAGTCATTATTGTTGTAACATTGATAATTGAGTTAAGATAGTATTCTCGTTTCGTTTCATATTTGTGTTAAAATAGTATTCTTGTTTCGTTTCATATTTGTGTTGAAATAGTATTCTCGTTTCGTTACATATAAAATTGAAAAGAAGGGTTAAATATTTATAGGTCAGTTTATAGTTATAATGGAGAACCTTAGTATTGCATCATTAAACTGTCGAGGTCTTGGAAATCCTCAAAAGAGGAGAGATGTGTTTCAATATCTGAAACAAACAAACAAAAAAATGCATCCTATTTAACTCTTGCGTGTACAAGATACACACTTTAGAACCGTACATCAAATATGAGTGGGGACATACGTGCTACTTCGCTTCTTACAGTTCTCAATCCAGAGGAGCAGCAATGATGTTTAGTAACAAATTTGAATTTAAAATGAAGAAAGTCTACAAGGATACAGATGGTAATTTTATATGTGTTTCCCTCACAACGACGAGCAAAGATTTCCAACTTGTCAATATTCATGGCCCAAATATAGACACACCACAATTTTATGAAAGTTAGAAAAACACATCAAAGAAGTAGGGTCTTCACATGTAACCATAGGGGGTGACTGGAACCTTGCACTTGACACCAACACGGACTGTTACAATTACAAACATGTCAATAATCCAAACTCAAGAGAAAAGGTTGAAGAAATTGCCATGAACTTGGACTTCACTGATATTTGGAGACAGATTAATCCAGACATCAGAAGATGTACTTGGCGCAGACCAACACCACTTCAACAAATCCGTCTGTATTTTTTCTCTTTTCTGAAAGCATGATGCAAAATGTAAAGGAAGCTGAAATTGTTTATGGGTATCGTTCAGACCACTCAATGATTACTTTGAAACTTTCATTTGCGAAAGATGTAAATCAAAAGATTTTTTTTGTTGAAATTTCATTAACAGATATTGAATATATAAAAGATTAAATACCGAAATTAAAAACATAACCGAGGAATATGCTGTACCGGTGTATAATCAAAAATGGATTGAAAACATTCCTAAAACAGATATTCAATTGACACTATCAGACCAGTTATTCCTTGATGTCCTTTAGATAAAAATACGATCAAAAACAATTATTGTATATGAGTCAATGAAAAAACGTAAGAGCACAGGAAATGAGAATCAGCTAGAGACAGAAATACAGCCCCTACAGTAGATAACACGTAAATATGACCTACAGAATAAACACATGGAAGAACGTAAAACCAATTTGATTGAAATTATAAAATAAAAAAAGAAAATGGATGGCATTCTTCTATGATCTCGAGCTAGATGGATAGCAGAAGGTGAAAACATTTTGACATACTTTTGCAACCGCGAATAGAGAAAATTATTTAGAAAGGAAAACCAGACCGCATTAATAAAAAATCTACAGTTAAATTAAACGTGTTCATGAAGGAGGAATTGGTTTGACTGACATAAAACAGTTTATGAACAAGCTTAAACTTATCTGGATACGGAAGCTTAACTATACAAACCATAAATGGAATTTTTTTTTATATATAACTGCTATGTTTGCCATGAGTGATAAACTCAGTATGTATGGATCATGTCTACCCAATTATTACCAAAATCTAGCATGTTTTGGCAACACATGTTAAATGCCTATAAAAAAAATTAACAGTAAAAATACACCTAGCAGCTTCTGAAAAATTCGCTACTGAACCTATATTTTGTATCAACAATATAAGAATTGAAAACAAAACAATATTATACAAAAAGTGAATTAACGAAGGTATTCTTCCATGTTTCTCATATTTTGAGAAAACAATGGTCATTTTTTGACTCATGATGAATTCAGAGTTACATACGGACTAATCTCGAATTTCCTCACCTATTTTGGAGTACTTCACACAGGAAAATGGACTTTGACATTCACACTAACTATACCTTAAACTTGAAGAAGTCCCTTCAGACCATTTACTCAAGCCACAGAGGAACAAAATAAAACTACGATATATTAACCAACAACGGTCAAGACCCAAACTGTTGTAGTAAGTGGAAAACAAAATTGTCAGCAGATATAAACTGGAAGGCTGTTTTCAAAAAGATTCAGAAAATAACTAATGTCAAACTTAAATGGTTTCAAATCCGAATAGTTCACAGAATTGTTGCTACAAACAAAACACTTAAAATACGAAGATCGGTAACAATGATAAATGTACCTTTTGCGACACAGAACCTGAAGATATTGAGCATTTATTCGGGCGATGTAACGCAGTTCGTCAATTTTGGTTTTCTTTTGAATCTTCATTAAAATGGAAAATGTGTACATACACGTTGTCTGAAATCGAACGAAGAATTGATCATACTTGGAACATCTGAGTGTTTTAAAACAGATGATATCTTTGATTTTCTTCCCATATTTGCAACATGTTTCTTATATAAATGTCAAACGGAGAAAATACAACCTGTTTTTCATATATTCTTACAACAACTTAAAACGAAGATTCATGATAGATAGACACATAGCATATGTGAATATGTGCTATATGCGAATATGGTTTTATTATTTACATCTGACGAAGGACCCATAAACATCTGTCTTAACCTAATGTTCAGCAGAATAGCAGAGCGAGCGAGAGCGAGAGAGAGAGATAGAGATAGATAGAGAGAGAGAGAGAGAGAGAGAGAGAGAGAGAGAGAGAGAGAGAGAGAGAGAGAGAGAGAGAGAGAGAGAGAGAGAGAGTTGTGTGGATTACTTTTTCGTGTGCGTGCGCTTGATCTGTGTGTTCAGTGCTACCAAAGAATTACAGTTCTGACTTCGTGATAACTTTTCCAATTACGTGTGTTTGTCAAGATCAACATGTGGCTTGAGAAAATGAGAACCACTGCTTTTGGTTATGCATACATGTACTGCATATATGCACAATAGAAAACAAGACCTGACTGTGGTGGAGAACTTACTTGTTCTGAGTGATCGATCAAAAGATGCTATGTGATTCGTTTTTAATTGGAAGCCAAATTCTGTCAAATTCCGTTAAAATGGATTGCTGCTGACAGTGAAATGCACCATAAATGTAACTGTATAACGTGAGTGCTGTTTAGGTGTCAATTTGTTGAAATATCACGACTAAATAGTGATCATCAAATCTTGGAAAGTTTTTTTTTTTCATTTTAGTTACCTGATGTATGCGTGCAATGTCTCGCTATGGAATCTCCGAGAGTGTTGAAAGTACGTTAATCTAAAAGTCGTTAAACTTTCCTTTTCAAACATATCAAACACGATACCAACACTGGTCAAAAACAGCATGTAAAATAAATTAGAAAGATGCCCAAATTGTTACGTTGGCTGAAGGAATCGGCGCGCGGCCAGCTGCTTACGGAAGGGGAGAAAACCTGCCTAGCAGCCATACGTAGGGATAGAGTTAAAAGAGCGGCACCACGTCAAAAAACAACAACAACAACAACTAAAACGGTACTGACGACCACCAGGGCGTGACAAACCAACCCCGCAATCTTGATCTACATTTACGGTGACTTTTCCAACACATCACTAAAGGACAAGTTTTCTCCACCTATGCCGAGTACGCAACTGAACCCCCCAAAGCAGAGAAGATCGGACAAAATACTGGTTATGGAAGGGAAAAATGACATCAAACAGAGACACGACGTTTCTACCAAACCTAAAACGTGACCACAAAAAACACGAAAGAAGAATACGAACGCGTATATAATACAACAAGACAAGACAGGCGCAAATTTTCGGCCAACTGGGTCTTTGTCAAGCATAAGATTACAAACAAACAAACACCAGATACAAAAAAATATGAGAAAAAGACTGAAACTTCCCTACTGCTGTGTCCAGTATGAGAAAAGGAATAAACTGACTAAGATAACATCATAATGTGCTTTTGAGTAAATATGATGTCAGAGCAGAAATGAGAACTATGACGCACTAGCGAAGAGTAGTATTTGGAATGTAAAGGATACCTTTACTTTACTTACTTACTTTATCCGTCCTCTTATACCATCTTGGGCGTCGAGGGGAGAAAGAGCTTTCTGTCTGCGGCAAGTTTGAAGGCCTGGTTGAGTGGGATGTTGTGGGTCTTCAGTGTTTCTTTCACACCCTCGATCCAGGTCTTCCTCGGTCTACCCCTTGCCTTGTACCCTGACACCTTTGTGTTGTAAGCTTTACTGGCAAGCTGGTGAGGTGCCATGCGTGTCAGGTGCCCGAACCACCTGGTTCTCTGCTGTTGGATGTAGTGGAGAATTGGTGTTGTTCCAATCATTTCTCTGATCTTGATGTTCTTGATCTTATCATGTCTGGTTTTGTTGACTGCTCTCCTTAGACATCTCATCTCGCAGGTGGTGATCTTTCTTTCAAGACTTTTGGTAAGGGTCCATGTCTGACACTGGTAGGTCAAAGTTGGTCTAAATATGGACTCGATGAGTTTGGCTTTGGTCTCGATGGGGATGTTGGGGTGTCTTAGGAGTGGGGCAAGCTGGTAGCTGACGCTGTTGGCCTTTTGAACTCTTGTCTCGATCTCTCTGTTGAGACGTCCATCTTCTGTGAAGATACTTCCAAGATACTTGAACTCGCTGACTTGTCTCAGTGCTGTCCCCTCGATGTTGATGTTGAGGCGGCCAGGTGTTCTACTGACTTTCAGTGTCTCGGTTTTGCTGATACTGATTTTCATGCCGAAGTTCTCACATTGTGTGTTCAGGTTGTTCGTGTGCTCCTGGAGTTCCCCTTCTTTTTGATGTGCAAGGCTTTGATCATCTGCAAACAGCATCTCGTTCAGATCTTCAGGGTTGGGATTTGCCTCCTTCGTGATTTTGTCCATATATACAATGAACAGCAGTGGTGATAGAACACACCCCTGCCTCACTCCCGACGTCACCCCAAACCATTCCGTGAGTCCATCTTGGGTGCGTACTGCACTCATGCTGTTGGTATAGATGGCTCTTATATTGTCTAGAAGTTGCCCCCTAACGTCATATTCTTCTAACGTTTTCCACAACTTGTTTCTATTTACTCTGTCGAAGGCCTTTTCTTGATCCACGAACACGAAGTTCAGTTCTTTATTGTGTTCGATAGTCTTTTCGCTCAGTTGTCTGAGAGCGAAGATAGCGTCAGTGCATCCTCTTCCTTTTCTGAAACCCATCTGCGCCTCACTCAGTAGAAGTTCCACCTTGTACCTTGTGCGCTGTTCAAGGATCTTTGTATACATCTTTCCCGTGTGGCTCAGAAGGGATATACCTCGATACGTGCTGCAGTCTTTCTTGCTGCCTTTCTTTTTCCAGATTGGTACCACGACTGCACGCTGCCAGTCTTCTGGGACTTTCCTCTCTGTCCATGCTTTCTGGAATATTGTGGTCAGCCAAGTGGTTCCTGTTTCTCCACATGCCAGGATAGCTTCGGTTGTAATGCCATCAATTCCTGCTGCTTTGTTCTTTGGGCTGGTCTTCAACGCCTGTTGTACCTCTGATCTCAGGATGTTTGGCTCTTCGTGTTCTGGATAGCTAGGGTGAAACTGGCTCTGTGTGTATCCCTGTCTGTTTGGGTTGAGGAGTTCCTTAAAATATTCTTGCCATCTCTTCTTGATGCCGTCTTCATCACTGATAGGGTTTCCATCTCTGTCATTGACTACTGTTGTTGGGCTGTATGGCTCGTCTCGTAATCTCATTGCTTTGACGCTTTTGTAAAAATGTCGTGTCGAGAGCTTGCACAGTTCGCTTAGTTCCTCTCCATATGTTTTCCATGATTGTTCTTTGGCCATTCTGACTGTCCTCTTGCTGTGTCTTCTTGCCACTCTATATTTCACGTAGTCCTCCTCTAGCTTTGATTTCACCCACACCTTGTACAACTTCTTCTTTTCCTTGATGGCCTCCTTTACTGTGTCATTCCACCAGGCTGTCTGCTTTACCTGCCCTTTTCCGGTCTTTGTGCCGCAGGTTTTACTAAGTGTGTCTGTCAGTGTGTTCTTGAAGACTGACCATGCTTCTTCTGCTGTCATGCCTGTGCTGTCTACTTCTTCCAGCCTCTTTGTGATTTCTGTCTGTACCTCCCATTGTACCTCTTCCTTCTGGAGTTTTCTTAGGTTTATCTGTCTGTCGCACGCTTTACTCTTTGTTCTCGGTGTGCTTCTTTTCTTCATCGTAGAGACCAAGATCACAGGGCGGTGGTCAGTGTCCAGATCTGCATTTGGAATGGCTCTTGCGTCTGTGACCCTGCTTCGTTCTTCTATTCGTGTTAGAATGAAATCTATCTGAGATGACACATTCAGATCATTCCACCTGTACCAAGTTTGTCTCTGGCTGTGTCTGTGTTCGAAAAAGGTGTTTGCAATCCACAGCCCATGCTCTGCACAGAGTGCTAGAAGTTGTTCCCCGTTGTAGTTGCACTCTGTATTGGTGTCACTGTGTGGGCCCAAGTGCTGTTCCCAAGGTGCTCTTCTTTTGCCCACTCTCCCATTGAAGTCTCCTATGACAATGAGTTGTTCTGTGTCTGGGACTGTGTTGATGGTGTCTGCCATCTTCTCAAAGAATTCCTCCTTCTGTTCTTCAGTGTAAGAGTCATTACAAGGTGCATAAGCCTGGATGAAGGTTGTGGTCTCCCGTTCTCCTCTTACTCGGATTTTTATTAGTCTCTCTGAGATAAACTCTGTTTCCAACAAATTCTTTGCCGTGTCTGGGTGTAAGAAAAAGCCCACGCCGTGTGTTGCCCTTGTTGTCATGTACACACCACTCCAGGTCAGTACATAATCCTCGTGAATCTGTTTGGTCCCCGTACCCTTTAGCCTACAGTCTGAAATTCCCATCACTGTTATTCTCCATTTTTTCATGAAGTCAATGATTTCTGGTTCCTTGTCTCTGATTCCACACACATTCCAAGTGCTTGTTCTTTCTCGTAGTCCTTTTCCATTTCCAGTTCGTTTTCCGTTATGATCCATTTCTTTCTCCTTTTACTTTCTCGAGCAATGAGTAATCCACCGCCGGCTTGCTAGGCCCGTCGCAGCTTCACCAGTATCAAATAATGCATAAGAGAAAATATATGCATATGTTTGACAGAATGGGAAAATATTTAATCAAGAGGTGTGGCTAATGTAAATGGATCGTGCCTAGTGCAACGAATCCGGTCTGACCTTGGAATAGGAAGAAAAACGTCCTAAACCAACAGCCAAGTGGCTGAAGGGAAAACCAGAGTCCCCGGAGAAACAAACCCTTATTCAGACGCGGCTGGCCCTCACACGAATCTACCCCCAGTCGCTGCAAACACATCCCCCGCCCTCTAAAACGTGACGTCAAAACTGCTCTATCTTCTAAATGTTCCTGATCTGGGCCTAATGTTCTGCCCCTTGTCATTCATGGCTTCGTGTCAGGCTACGTAAGGTGGAAGGAAAGAGATTGGTTCTTTCTATGGTTTCCAGGTGGCGACGCGGAAGTACAAAACATTGAGGACTGTAAGAGAGCTACTGAAAAGTCTAAAGAAGAGCTCACACCTGACCCTATTGCGTAGTTTTACATGTAAGGATCGTCATCATCATCATCATCATGTGCCCTGCCGCATGGCGTTAGCGATCATGGCCCTCCACACGAATCTACCCCC
>JAPXFY010000030.1:46361271-46363771 GCA_030674185.1 Monoplex corrugatus | reverse complement strand
ACAGAGACAGAGACAGAGAGAGAGAGAGAGAGGGTCAATAGTCCATACATCCAACGAAGTTTCAGATTCTATTATCAGTGCTTTATTAGGCCCGCCCAAATTATTACGTATGTGATCCATTGATTGCTAAAACGCACACATCCCACTGATGGCTAAAACACATACAACCCATTGATTGTGAAACACAGCCCATTGATTATCAAAACACACAACCCATTCATTGTTAAAACACAGCCCATTGATTATCAAAACACACAACCCATTCATTGTTAAAACACAGTCCATTGATTATCAAAACACACAACCCATTCATTGTTAAAACACACAGATCACTGATTGTTAAATACACACAACCCATTGATTGTTAAAACACACAGCCCATTGACTGTTAAAAACACACAGCCCATTGACTATTAAAAACACACAGCCCATTGACTGTTAAAAACACACAGCCCATTGACTGTTAAAAACACACAGCCCATTGATTGTTAAAAACACACAGCCCATTGACTGTTAAAAACACACAGCCCATTGACTGTTAAAACACACAGCCCATTGACTGTTATAACACAGCCCATTGATTGTTAAAAACACACAGCCCATTGACTGTTAAAAACACACAGCCCATTGATTGTTAAAACACACAACCCATTGATTGTCAAAACACACAGCCCATTGATTGTTAAAACAAACAGCCCATTGATTGTTAAAACACACAGCCCATTGATTGTTATAACACACAGCCCATTGATTGTTAAAACACACAGCCCATTGATTGTTAAAACACACAGCCCATTGATTGTTAAAACACACACAGTCCACTGATTGTTAAAACACACAGTCCATTGATTGTTAAAACACACAGTCCATTGATTGTTAAAACACACAGCCCATTGATTGTTAAAACACACAGCCCATTGATTGTTAAAACACACAGCCCATTGATTGTTAAAACACACACAGCCCATTGATTGTTATAACACACAGTCCATTGATTGTTAAAACACACACAGTCCATTGATTGTTAAAACACACACAGTCCATTGATTGTTAAAACACACAGCCCATTGATTGTTAAAACACACAGCCCATTGATTGTTATAACACACAGCCCATTGATTGTTAAAACACACAGTCCATTGATTGTTAAAACACACAGCCCATTGATTGTTAAAACACACAGCCCATTGATTGTTAAAACACACAGCCCATTGATTGTTATAACACACAGCCCATTGATTGTTAAAACACACAGTCCATTGATTGTTAAAACACACAGCCCATTGATTGTCAAAACGCACAGGTAGACAGACAGACAGGCAGGCAGATAGACAGATAGGTATATATATATATATATATATATATATATATATATATAGAGAGAGAGAGAGAGAGAGAGAGAGAGAGAGAGAGATAGATGAGTAGATAGATAGATAGATAGATAGATAGACAGATAGGTAGATAGGTAAATAGACAGACAGATAGAGATATATATATATAGATAGATAGATAGATAGATAGATATATAGATAGATAGATAGATAGATAGATAGATAGATAGATAAATAGATAGATAGACAGATAGATGATAGATAGATGAATAGCTAGCTAGCTAGCTAGCTAGATAGATAGATAGGTAAGTAGGTAGATAAATGAATAAATAGATAGACAGATAGAGAGATAGAGAGATAGAGAGATAGATAGATAGATAGATAGATAGATAGGCATATAGATAAATAGATAGATCGATAGATAGATAGACAGATAGACAGATAGATAGATAGATAGATAGATAGATAGATAGATAGATAGATAGATAGATAGAGAGATAGATAGATAGATAGATAGATAGATAGATAGATAGATAGATAGATAGATAGATAGACAGATAGATCCAAATGACTTAACATCAGATAGTCAACCTAATCGCCAACCAGTCCACCAAAAAAATCCCTCATCACCTACCCATCAACTAACAATACAAAAAAAAATCGATCTCCAACCATCCGTACACCCACCATATCTACCAAACAGACCGTTAACCAATTAACCGACCGACCGGTAGCATAACTGTGGTATCGATTGCAAACACTAGTCGTTTCGATAATAGGAAACTATTGTTCCCTGTCACTGTGCCCACTACGGCATGAAAAGCTTCCATAATTCAAAAGGTTCAAACGCGAGGGCTGTCGAGGCATTGGGCGGGCCTTTGTTTTGAATGCGGATAGACCATTCACACAGGTCGTCCTGGCGTAGAGATGAAAGTTCCCTGGATGTTAATATGACGGAAAGCGTTGAAACGAGTTCCAGACCTCCCCCTACCTCCTTTCCCCGCATCCTACACCCACCCACCCACCCTTAAAAAATAAGCAGAAAAGACAATTAGAATAGAAACAAACAAACAACAAAACAAAGCAAAAAAAAGGACACGCACACAAACAAACAAAACTAAACAAACACATTCAAAAAAACAAAGCAAACAAATAAACAAACAAACAAA
>JAPXFY010000030.1:46346271-46351271 GCA_030674185.1 Monoplex corrugatus | reverse complement strand
CCTTTTTTTCAAATCTTTTTTTGAATTCTCGTTTCACAAGGTAGACCCAGCCGTGTCTGACTAAGGTTGTTGTTTTTTTTCTCCGGGGACTCCGCTTTTCCTTTCAGCCCCTTGGCTGTTGGTTTAGAATGTTTTTCTTCCTATTCCAAGGTCAGACCGGATTCGTTACTTGTCTTTCCCTTCCTTGTCGGTTCCGATCTTTGCCTTCTTTGTCGTTACCGGTCTTTGCCTTCCTTGTCGGTTCCGGTCTTTGTCTTCCTTGTAGTTTCCGGTCTTTGTCTTCCTTGTCGTTTCTGGTCTTTGCCTTCCTTGTCGTTTCCGGTCTTTGCCTTCTTTGTCGTTACCGGTCTTTGTCTTCTTTGTCGGTTCCGGTCTTTGCCTTCCTTGTCGGTTCCGGTCTTTGCCTTCCTTGTCGTTTCCGGTCTTTGCCTTCCTTGTTGTTTCCGGTCTTTGCCTTCTTTGTCGTTACCGGTCTTTGCCTTCTTTGTCGTTGCCGGTCTTTGACTTCCTTGTCGGTTCCGGTCTTTGCCTTCCTTGTCGTTTCCGGTCTTTGCCTTCCTTGTCGTTTCCGGTCTTTGCCTTCCTTGTTGTTTCCGGTCTTTGCCTTCCTTGTCGTTTCCGGTCTTTGCCTTCCTTGTTGTTTCCGGTCTTTGCCTTCCTTGTATTTTCCGGTCATTGCAAAATAAAGAAAAACAAACGAACAAACAAATAAGAAACAAACAAACAAACAACAAACAAATAACAAACAAAACAAACAAACAAAGAACGAAAACTCTAAGCTAGTAAAATAAACATTGCAAAATTCTAAGCATTTCTATCACCAGGCTGAACATTAAACAAAGTGAAACACAATCACAGATGTACAGATTGATGATAGGCAACATGCACCAACAGACACACAAAGGTTGTTAGCACAATTAACACGACACACATGAACGGGGGACACAAATACATAAACTCAGAGCACCAGCCACACACACAAATAGCACTAAACAATACACTCAATACAGTTCATAAACAAACAAAGCTAACAACAAAACACAACAACAAAACAAACACAAAAAATAAAATTATGTAAATAATATACTAATATATACTGTATATTGTATATTATGCACACACAAACCGGTTACCCTTTGATAAACGATGAGATTGCCTTATGTTTTTTCTTTTAGTTTGATGTTCTTATTATTTTTTTTTATATCTTTCAACCTCATCGTGTCGTTTCGTCGTCGTATATCATCATATCAGCGCCTGCCATATGGGTTGGTGTCATATCTCATATGTATACCTTGGAACACATTTTGCTCCTTCTGTCCGCATTTCCCATTACAACAAATTTTTCCACTACTGGGTGAACAGACATAATCAATTTTCCATCTCAGTGAGTCGATTGTTAGTATGTATTTTTCAAATTTTTTTGAAATTTCGTTTACAAAATAAGGAGACGATTTGACTAGGATAGATTTATTTCTCACAATCCACTTTTCTCATCAGCCCTTGCCTGATGGTTAATGTTTTCATCTAATACAAGGTAGAACTAGGATTCGTTACTTGCTTGCCTCTTTTTCATTGTGATTATTACTGTACTATTATCATTATCACTATTGTTATTACTATGATTGGTACTATTATCTCACATCATCACCATCATTTTCCTTCTTTTTATCATCATCATCATCATCATCATCTACCGTCATTGTTATTATTATTACTATTATTACTATATTCATATATTTTTATTAGTAGTAGTAGCAGTAGTAGTAGTAGTAGTTGTAGTAGTAGTAGTAGTAGCAGCAGCAGCAGTAGCAGCAGCAGCAGTAGTTATTAGTAGTAGTGTAGTGGTATAGCAGTAGTACTAGTAGTAGTGGTGTGGTAGTAGTAGTAGTAGCAGTAGTAGTAGTAGTAGTATAGTTGTAGTGGTGGTGGTAGTAGTGGTAGTAATAGTAGTAGTAGTAGAAGTAGCAACAGCAGAAGCAGTAAGCAGTAATAATAGAAGTAGTAGTAGTAGTAATAGTAGTAGTAGTATAATAGTAGTAGCAGCAGCAGCAGCAGTATAGTATCACTATCAACAGGACTGCATATGCATGCTCACCCGAGGAGTGTGAAAAATGGCCACCTCAACCCGCAAGGTACGGTCCAGAGAATCGTTGGCAGGTATAGGAAGTAGTAGTAGTATCGTTGGTTAAGGCAGCCGAGATGTGGTTCCTAAGAAGAATGTTGAGATTCCATGGACAACAAAGGAAACAAACGAGACTGTCTTGATGGAGGCAGACACAAGAAATCATTGATAAGGAAGATTAGGAAAAGACAGGCAACATTTATAGGCCCATTGTATGAGGAAAGGGGAATAGGAACACCTGGTCATAACAGGAAAGCTGGAGGGAAAGAGAGCCCCAGGTAGACCCAAGGAGAAGATACTAGACGGACTTGCAGAGTGGCTGAAGACAGAGAGGGTGGGAGATGTGCTTGAGGCAACAAGGGATAGAAACAGATGGAAGGCCATGATCGCCAACACCATGTGGCAAGGCACTTGATGATGAAGAGTAGTATCATTACACTATTAGTAGGACTGCATACATATGTTTACCCGAGAGGTGTGGAAAATTGCCATCCTCAACCCACAAGGTACGGTCCAGAGAATTGTTGGCAGGTATGGGAAGTAGTAGTAGTATCATTACAGTATTGAGAGGACTGCATACATATGTTTACCCGAGAGGTGTGGAAAATAGCCATCCTCAATCCATAAAGTACGGTCCGGAGAATTGTTGGCAGGTATGGAAGGTAGTAGTAGTATCATTATACTATTAATAGGACAGATTACATGTAAATCTTGGGGTGTGGAAAATGGCCATCCTCAATCCACAAGGTACCGTCCAGAGAATTGTTGGCAGGTATGGAAGGTAGTAGTGGTATTATTACACTATTAATAGGACAGCATACATGTAAACCTTGGGGTGTGGAAAATGGCCATCCTCAATCCACAAGGTACCGTCCAGAGAATTGTAGGCAGGTATGGGAGGTAGTAGTAGTATCGCAGGAAGAATGCGTTGGGGGATTGGGGGTGAGAATGAACAATTGGGATGATTAAGAAGAGTTGGGGGTGAGCATGAAAAATTGTTTCTCTACTTTGAAGTATCGCAAGGAGAATTTGGTCTTGCCATCTATGAAGGAAGAATTTAGTCTCTTTTTATCATAGGAGAATTTAGGGTCACTCTGTCTCAAACATCACATACAACCAGATAGGAGAGTGACGAGAAGAAATGCACAAATATGCTGGACATGATTCTCAAAACAGTCCAGACATAAATTGATAACTACAAAGCCTTTATTCAATTAAGAAAAAGCGTAATTCACCAAGCGCGTGTGCCATGAATCCTAATAGTCCTAAAACCCTAAGATGCACTACGACTCTTCACTAACTTACTTATCACTGAAATACTGAGCACTTCCATAATTCCTACTCTATTCCCTCTCTCTCTCTCTGCTTCATGGCAAAGAAAACATACTACCTACTTCTATCCCTACCCTAACAAAAATATAAGATGAAACGTAGTCACATACCTTTAAGATAGATTGGAGACTTCTCGTTCACTGACTCAGGGGCTCACTGAGTGCCGACTCAGTGCTGACTCTCCCACTCTAGTTACTCTCCCACTAGTGAGTGTCTCCTAACGACTGACTGCTAGCATATATACAGTGCGATTCCCATTTACCGGTCTTTGTCTCAGCTACAAACATTCCCAGCTGCCCTCTAGCTGTTGATATCAATAAAACTGGGCATTTCAAATTTGGGGAACTTGGCGATCCTGGCATAGCTGCCTTGGTCGTCATTCAACATACCTATAAATTTTCTTGGACAGTGATGACGATATTGACATAACGGCCATGGTCGTCATTCCGCAGTCCCGTATGAATGGAAATTGCTGAGTGACAAATTGAATTATGGATGGCGTGATCTCCAGTGCGCCCACCTCATTAACTCGTCTACCGAGTCGGTCGAAGGAATGTTGGTAATTCAGGTTATCCGCCCTTTGTGCCCACTAAAGATGGATGAGAACCACGTGGGCGCTAGACCCTGTCCGAATGGAAATAACTGAGTGACCAGTTGAATTATGGACGGCCTGATCTGCAGCACACCCACCTCATTAACTCGTCTCCCAAGTCAGTCGAAGGAATGTTTCTTCCCCCTAGAGGGGGGGGCCCTGTGATAGTAGTATCATTACACTATTAATAGGACTGCAAAAATGCGTTTACCCGAGGGGTGTGGAAAATGACCACCCTTAACCCACGAGGTATGGTCCAGAGAATTTTAGGCAGGCATAGGAAGTAGTAGTAGTATCATTACACTATTAACAGGACTGCATACATGTATTTACTCGAGAGACGTGGAAAATGGCCACCCTTAACCCATGAGGTACTGTCCAGAGAATTGCTGGCAGGTATGTGAGAGGAGGAGGGCAGGATTGCAGAACTGTACAGAGTGCCATGGATCCTTCTAGAATACACTCCAGAACCCCACATTAAGACTGTTGTCGATCTGCTTTACACTGAGAGCAGGGAGACTGGTGGTGATGATGGTGGTGATGATGTGTGTAGTTGTGGTGGTGGTGGTGGTGGTGTTAGTGTGTAGTGATTGTGGTGGTGGTGGTGGGTGGGTGGTCATTGTGGTGGTGGTAATTGTGGTGGTGGTGGTGGTGGTGGTGGTGTATGATGTTGGTGGTGGTGGTCATTATGGTGGTGGTAGTGGTGGTGTTGTTGGTGGTGGTGGTTGTGATGGTGGTGGTGGTGGAGGGGTATCATGCCAGTCATTTTAGCCAATGGTAGAAGCACAGTTGGAGATCTGTGTACATGTGTGTGTGTGTGTTGTGTGTGTGTGTGTGTGTGTGTGTGTGTGTGTGAGTGTGTCTGTGTGTGTGTCTGTGTCTGTGTGTGTGTGTGTGTGTGTGTTCAATTTCATTTAATGTCTATCCACATAGTTTCATATTAGTGATGGTGTG
>JAPXFY010000030.1:46328771-46341271 GCA_030674185.1 Monoplex corrugatus | reverse complement strand
CTATGACCTTACTGTACCCATGTCTGAAACGTTGACCTTACTGTACCCATGCCTGAAACGTTGACCTTACTGTACCCATGTCTAAAACGTTGCCCTTACTGCACCCATGTCTGAAATTATGACCTGACTGTGTCCATGTCTGAAACTATGACCTTACTGCACCCATATCTGAAACTATGACCTGACTGTGTCCATGTCTGAAACGTTGCCCTTACTGCACCCATGTCTGAAACTATGACCTTACTGCACCCATATCTGAAACTATGACCTGACTGTGTCCATGTCTGAAACGTTGCCCTTACTGCACCCATGTCTGAAACTATGACCTTACTGCACCCATGTCTGAAACGTTGACCTTACTGTACCCATGTCTGAAACTATGATCTTACTGTACCCATGTCTGAAACGTTGCCCTTACTACACCCATGTCTGAAACGGACGGTTGGTTTAGGGATGATACCAGATAGCTTCTTCCAGTTTGTCAAGGTTGAGGGAATGATACATCTAATTACTATGACACGGAGCTTTTGTTGTCGCCGGGTTGACCTTGAGGTAGATTCTCACCCTCGAATCTGATCATCCATTATTGACCAGCCGTAGTACTTGCTAGGTATAATTACGGTGGGGCTAAGGCAGACCACAGCCACAAAGTGAAGTATTCCACTCGTGTTGCTTACAAGAGAGCTTTGGATATCCACGAAGGGAGGGAGAATAGATTTTGACCGGGAAGTGAAGTATCCAGTAAAATAAGAAGTAAGAATTGCTGTTGGCGTTTAGAAGCAAAAAGCTCTAATCGCCTAGTATTTAACCACCACCACCACCCCAACACACACACGTACGTACGCACACACACACACACACATACACACGCGCGCGCGCACATACATACAAAATACACATACATATACACTTATACAACACAGCATATGCTCGCATGCGCACGCGCACATACAACACACACACACACACACACACACATACACGCACGCACACACACACGCATGCAAACACACACACACACACACACACACACACACACACACATACTCACACACACACACACACACACACACACACACACACACACAACACACGCACACACACACAGACACACACACCAGTCCTATAATTGTAGTGACTTTACCTTGTTATTTGGAATTCTAGACATGTGAACCAAAATGAATGGCATCTGATTGTCACGAATGAACATTATAGGTTAGATGACAAGGTAGTCGAAAGGTTCGTATAGACACCGCAGTCTGATATTTTTTACACAGATGACAAAATATACCTGGCCATTTCAAAAGGAACAGGATCAAAAGTAGTACATAAATTTCTGGCACAAAATTAATCTGAACTTATTTTCTCAATTCCAGCAACCTTGATCACATCAACGATCAGTAGTATCTCAAACTTCTACAAGATAACGACCTTATCCAAGCTATAAGGAAAAAAAAACCCACCCAAAGTTATTACGAAGGATGAAAATTACGAAATCAATAATGTTATGATGAAAGATGTTTTACGAAATCAATGATATGACGAAATCCATCTTCAATTATGTTATGACGAAAACTAGCTTTCGAAATCATTGATACTACGATTAAAGATGTCTGATAAAATCAATGATATTATAAAGAAAGCTTGCTTTCTAAATCATTTCATGTTACGATTAACGATATCTCACAAATGAATCATATGACAAAATCTTGCTTCAATGATGTTATGACATAAAATGGCTTTCGAAATCATTTGATATTGTGATGAAAGATGTCTTACTAAATCAGTGATATTATGACTAAAGATGTCTTACTAAATCAGTGATATTATGACTAAAGATGTCTTACTAAATCAGTGATATTATGACTAAAGATGTCTTACTAAATCAGTGATATTATGACTAAAGATGTCTTACTAAATCAGTGATATTATGACTAAAGATGTCTTACTAAATCAGTGATATTATGACTAAAGATGTCTTACTAAATCAGTGATATTATGACTAAAGATGTCTTACTAAATCATTGATATTATGACTAAAGATGTCTTACTAAATCAGTGATATTATGACTAAAGATGTCTTACTAAATCAGTGATATTATGACTAAAGATGTCTTACTAAATCAGTGATATTATGACTAAAGATGTCTTACTAAATCAGTGATATTATGACTAAAGATGTCTTACTAAATCAGTGATATTATGATTAAAGATGTCTTACTAAATCAGTGATATTATGACTACAGATGTCTTACTAAATCAGTGATATTATGATGAAAGATGTCTTACTAAATCAGTGATATTATGATTAAAGATGTCTTACTAAATCAGTGATATTATGATGAAAGATGTCTTACTAAATCAGTGATATTGTGATGAAAGATGTCTTACTAAATCAGTGATATTATGACTAAAGATGTCTTACTAAATCAGTGATATTATGACTAAAGATGTCTTACTAAATCAGTGATATTATGATTAAAGATGTCTTACTAAATCAGTGATATTATGACTAAAGATGTCTTACTAAATCAGTGATATTATGATGAAAGATGTCTTACTAAATCAGTGATATTATGACTAAAGATGTCTTACTAAATCAGTGATATTATGACTAAAGATGTCTTACTAAATCAGTGATATTATGACTAAAGATGTCTTACTAAATCAGTGATATTATGACTAAAGATGTCTTACTAAATCAGTGATATTATGACACGGCTGTTCTTTCCGTTCCCTTTAGTTGGGAGGAAACTCCCCGTACGCGCAGAGGAATGTGATATCTTGACCCAGCCCACCGGACTGGCGCACAGCACGCTGGCCCGTTGTAAGACGGTTGTAAGATTAGCGCGTGCCAGTACCGCACAAGACTGCTGCCGCGCTCTTTCGCGTATCACACACACACGCGGTATTCCCCACCCAATGCACAGCTGCTTCGCCAGACAAAAAAATCACTTGGTTTACACTTTCGTTGTTTTCTTTTCTTAATGTGCTTACAGTTATACAACATGCATAGAAATGAATAGAGAAGAAATTTCTCAACAAAACAAGACCAAACATGGCCTATAAAAAGTTGCATGCACCTCAAAGAGACTGTGTTGAATGCAACTGTTTGAAGCAGCACTAATCATAAAACATACACAATTAGAAAAACAAGTGAAGTTTTAAACTTCCTTTTCACAAAGATGCAACTTTCCATTCATACAGTTTGCTCACACAGTGACACACTATCACTCTGCATGCCATTCCACTCACCCAAAGGCGTGAGATATTCCCACGATTCGGAGCAGGTCAGCTTTAATTACTCCACTGACAGGGGAAAGATAGAGACACAGATATGGGCCAGACTGTGCTTGTTCTGTGTTTCACTGCTGTTTGCTTTGGCCTTCCTGATGGTTTTACTGGTTTGCCACCTTTCCTTTGTTCACAAAACTGTGAACACACAGACCAGTCACTAATCTGAAGTGACTGATCAGATGGACCTACAAGCTAGCCGATTTTATGCTCAAAGGACATAGGAATTGTTTGAGCTTGTTTTTCAAATTGATCAGCTGATGCTTTTTGACAAAAATGTTTCTGAATGCCCCCGCTGCGCACAGGCTTGCCTTGTAATGACCGTTTAAGTTCCGTGTCCATACCGCACAAATTACCTGCGCTGCTCTTTTCGCGTCCACCACACACTCGTATATCCCACACAATGCACCAACTACAAGCTGCTTGATTTTCTATGTCTCAATACATGTATTGTTTGAGACTTTTTAATTTCAATATATTAGTTCCCTGAGACCATTTTTACAAATGTTCTGAAACGCCTTCGTCTAACCGAATTTTTTGTTAATGCCTTTTTCAGTGTCTTATTCAGCAAAATTTTACATATTTTCTGCTGTATTATTGACGCCCACCACACACTTCTATACAATAAACTGATAATCTTAAATGCAACAGCTTTGAATTTCTGTCTCCCATACTGTTTGATTAGACACAAACAATCACATATAAATTTGTAGCTACATGAACCCCATATATAAATGACAAAAACACGCGCCACACAACCGATTGTCTGTTATCCTTGTGTATACTTACACACAAGTCATATTCCTAAAGAGATACCGCACACAACAATTACTACAATAACTGCCAACAAAGAACTCTTTGCCCAAAACGTTTGAGTGACACTGCAACATGATGACCGTGACACCAACGCATGTACAGACGTCTTTCTCTCAACGATTTTGGTACGTTAACTCCTGTTCAGCGATTCTCAGAAATATTAGGAAATGCTATTATTTAAACCCTTAAAAGCTAAGAAGTGAGTAACTTGTGCACTCTAATTCAGCAGAAAAGTATGTATTTCTTGTAGGAAATGTCCTCGAGGCGAAATTTCCCCTCGTTTGCCTGAAATCAATAATTTTGTTTTCCGATCGTTCGGTACTTTTCAAATTTCCGACCAGTGAGCCGTGATGATGATCGGAAATTTGTATAATAATGAAATAAATTGTGGAAATTTTAAGATCACGATTAGAATGTTGGTATTCTAATCTTTCACTTGGACCGCATCACACCTTTAATCATTAGATATTAAGCCTGCATTAAAGAAAGTTCAGGCCAAGTCAAAGTGCGACAAACTGCCAAAATGACCGCCATCTTGCCGGGATGTAGAATCAAATATTTAAAATCTGATTTAGAATACATAATTACATTTACATTTTTGCTCCTTTTATATACAGAAATGATATTGCAATAAAATATTGCTAAGCAGTAAAGTATTCGAAGAGATCTTGGCATTCCGTATTGTGGTCGAACTATGCGTGTCCAAATTGGGGTCATTTGTGTTTGCTATTGCCTGTTCACCGATCAATTTCTGCACTGAAAGATTGATTTACCTATTCAAAGTATGTCCACATAAACTTATCGATTATCGTGTATTCACTCATTGGTTTGATATTTTTCATAGACTAATATTGATTGATTAAATACGTAAAAATACGGCTAAAATCCCTTTCAGCAAAGTGTAAACATTGACTTAAATCACTTATAGTTTCGATCTGTGTGAATGTTGTGCAAAATGATGTATCTATATGCTGTGCAGAATATTCTGATATATATATGTTGGTATTTGTTATGTGGACCGCAAGATAAGCACCGCTGACTTGCTCGAAGAAACACAAATCTGGCCCCTAAGGGGTTCCAGAGAGTCGTTTTGCCTGCGGGCTCGCGGTGCGGTCAATGCGGTTCACATGCGGAGTATATAAGCGGATGAGTGCGAGTGCCATGTATGCCTTTCTCCTCTGGTCTGGTCTTGAACGGTTGGGTCAGAATAAAGAGAGAAACATTATCTCTGTCTTCCCTGGGTCTTCTTCGTCAGGCTGCATTACCATCTGCGCTCTTCTGCTCTTTTGCCTCCTTCTTCACCTTCACCCTTACCACCACTCCATCACAATGATATTATTTCTTTTCGACCGACCCTCAAGATCATCAGTTTTTCTTTCCATTTGGTCAAGTCTGTCCTTTAGTACTGTATTCTCTGCTTAAAGAGAGTCATTTTCTCTTGTCAGATTGCGAACAGAGTCACTCATATCATGCATTTCGTTTTTTAAATCACTGACAGTTTCATGTAGATTTTTCAGTTCAGTTTTCATATCATCGAACTTAGTATGCATACACGAAATCGAAGACATAATGTCCTTCAATGTTGGGTCACTGGATAGTCCCTCACCTGATGCTGAGCGGTCGTGGTCCATGAGTGAAGGTCGCTCAGCACTGGCACGTCGTGTGGAACCATCACTGGTCAGTCGAGCCTGTTTTAACGCACTGCTCTGGCTGGACCTAGGCCCGGGTTTTGGCTCCACGTCGCCACAACGCAGTAACAGATCACTGTAGAAAATTGACGTAAGGACCAGCCCTACCATGACACCGGCTACTCGGATCCTAGCTGTCAACACACGTAGAGTCATGGCTAACTGAAAATTAGCCCACTTGGCCTTGAAATTTATGTAAATGGCGAGAAATCCACCACACTGTACCCTAAAGTCTACACCTGCCAGAGGCATGGTGACTTAACATCAGTTTTCAGACGTCAGACTTAGTGAGGTACTCCATAATTAACGCAAATTGGTTACTTGGGTGCAGAGAGACCCATGCCACACAAAAGCTTCTAGACATTCCCATAAATCAAATTTTGTTTAGAAAAGAAAACGCAGAATTTGTTTCATACGATTACTGAGGCTGGATGTGTCAAGGTTGTGCCATTTGCTGTTACTTTGCATGAGGGGATTTTATGTTTTTACTGATCACTATGACTTCAGTCTTCCTGCTGCTTAGTTCCAGCCCCTTACCTTTGCTTTCTATTTTTAGTATATTCACAAGGTTTTGTAGGTCCCTTTCATTTTCTGCAATTAGCACGGTGTCATCTGCGTATCGAATGTTGTTTATCATTTTCCCTCCAACCTTTAGTCCAGGGTCTTCTTCTAGGTTTCTCATGATGTTTTCGCTGTAAAGTGAAAACAGATCTGGTGACAAAACACAACCCTGTCTGACTCCTCTTGTGATGTTTTGGAAAGAGCTTACATTGTTTTCTATTGTCATTGCAGCTGTTTGTTCTCAGTACATATTTCTGATTATTCGTAGATCTTTTCCATCAACATTGAGTCTCTCCAGCTGGTTGATCAATTCATCATGTCTTACCCGATACATACATACAAACATACATACATACACACACATGCACAAACACACACATACGCACAAACGCACACAGACATGCACACACAAACACACACACACACACACACACACACACACACACACACCACACACACACACACTCACACATATATACACGCGGGCGCACGTGCGCCGTCTCTCTCTCTCTCTCTCTTCCTTTCTTGCATGAGTGCAATGCGTGCGAGATCAGTTTGAAGGCTTCTGTCCGCGTGTGCTTGCGCGTGCGCTTGCAAATGTATGTGTGCGCTTATGCTTGACCGAGGTTTTGTTTATTTGTCTTCTGATCGAATGCTCGCCTGTAAAATATATATATAGATTTTTTTTCGCTAATAGCAAACCTCTTTGGATAAAGGAATGCACTGAGGAGAAATAAGATCAATACATTTATTTCTCATGTACGGCAAGGTAAAAAATACTGAACATCGAAATGGGTAATAAAGAGAGAGAGGGGGGGGGGAGAGAGAGAGAGAGAGAGAGAGAGAGAGAGAGAGAGAGAGAGAAAGCCAGCCAGCCAGCCAGACAGAGACAGAGAGAGACAGAGAAAAGGGAGAGACAGAGACAGACAGAGACAGAGTAGAGGGAGAAGGGAGAGAGAGAGAAGGAGGGATGGAGAGAGAGAAGGACAAAGACAAACGCGGAGAAGAGAGAGAGAGACCCGTCTGAGAGCGTTGAAACGGAACGACCCCTCCGTATGCGAGCTTCAAGTGTCTGGTATGTTGGGGACCTACGTGCACTCAGCTGCCTAATGGCTGCCATGTTGGTGACCTACGTGCACTCAGCTGCCTAATGGCTGCCATGTTGGGGACCTACGTGCACTCAGCTGCCTAATGGCTGCCATGTTGGTGACCTACGTGCACTCAGCTGCCTAATGGCTGCCATGTTGGTGACCTACGTGCACTCAGCTGCCTAGTGGCTGCCATGTTCGGGACCTACGTGCACTCAGCTGCCTAATGGCTGCCATGTTGGTGACGTACGTGCACTCAGCTGCCTGTTGTTTACACAATGTAAATGGGTGTAGGACAGAGGGAAAAGTCAACTGTACCGTTAAAATATTGTTTAAAAAGAAATAGGCCTATCGTTGACAGATTACAAACAGTAGACACTATACTCCACAGCATGATGAGTACATTCAATCTGACACTGTAAATTATTTTTTTGCTGAATATGTTTTTCTGTGCAGTAGTTTTACTCTGAGATATCTTAAAGCTGGACAACAGGACAAGAATTGCATTTGTTCTTCCTGTGGCGTTTTCCATAAACACGACAAAAATATTCACATGAGAGAGAGAGAGAGAGAGAGAGAGAGAGAGAGAGAGAGAGAGAGAGAGATTAACACACACACACACACACACACACACACACACACACACACACACACACACTCACTCACACATACACACGCACGCACACACACAACACATACACACGCATGCACATACACATACACACGCATGCACATACACATACACACGCACGCACACAAACACACACACACACACACACACTCATAAACTCATAAACACACGTGTGTATATGGACAAACACACACAGGCTCAGCGTTTTTAATACCTGCTCTCAAAATTGAAAAATCTTTCTACATAGGACTTGATAAATCTATCTTTACAGCTGAACTCTTTGCAATATTAATGGCTTTAAACTTTCTGATAAGTCTTCCTAGGACAATTTTTCAGATACTTCTTTGCGTTGATTCAAAATCAGTACTTCAGGCTCTTGAATTATCAAAATTACAAACAAGATTAGAAATGATTCTGGAAATAAGTCACTTGATTCATAATTTATCTTTAAGAGGCACTGATATTACTTTCTGCTGGATACCTTCTCATAGTTCTTTTAGTTATAATAATAAAGTTGACAGGGCTGCCAAACGGGGAGCTAATAACTCACCAGATTCAAACAATATCCAGCTTTCTCTCTCGTTGCACGAGAATTACACTTTAGTGGACAACTACGTCTGGAAGCAGTTCCAATTAAAACAGAAAAAGTATGATAAATGTCACATGAACTTTGAAGTTAGCAAAATACTTAAGCAGCTTCATGCCAGCAGAACTATACAGTCCCTTATGTACAGAGAGAAACTTGATGCATTCAAAACAAAATATACCAATAACATAGTGTGTCTGTGTGGAAAGAAGATAACACATAGTCATATTCTTTCTTGCGTTAGGGTAAAACGACATATTCCAACACTATCTGTGAGTACAGTTTCTGACATATTTGCCTCATCATCATTACTGTATGAATTTTTTGTTAGCCTGTCAAAAAGTCCTATAGCGAATTACCTTTAAAATGTTATTTGACTTGTTCATTGTTGTGGTTAGTCAATTATTAGTTTTACTTTTTATCCATTTCTTCCGGATATTTACTAATTTTGTTTGTCAGTTTGTTTGTTTAAATCGATAATTATGGTAACATTATTTGTTAGTTTTACCTTCCCCTCTTCAAAACAGTTGTTTTCTGGATCATCTTTTCTCAAATTCAAAATTGACAATTTTCAAATATCTTCTTCACTCCTCCTCTATCACTCCCCTCCCCCCCCCCCCTTTTTTTTTTTTTTTTTTTTTGTCTAAAATCACTTTAGTGAATAGACATTAAATCAAAGACCACCACACACACACACACACAAACACACTCAGTTTTAACGTCAGTTGCCTGCCAGTTCACTCCTGTAGTGGGAGTGAGTGGGGTGGGGGTGGGGATGGGGGTGGGGGGTTCATTGTGTTCTTGCAAAGTGGTGGTTCAGATTGGATCCTTTATGGTGTACAGTTTCATTCGAAGATACGCCTCATGACAAGCAGTTTTCAACAGAACAGGTTGACACAAAAGAAGTCGACACGCAGAATATCGCTTTATTGTTGAACAAAATTTCCTCGTTGATCCAAAGCAACGTAAGTCGTTTATAATCATTTGTATATTATAATTAATGTCATGATAAATGCTTTTACTCTAAATTAGATGTTGTCGTTTATGATTACTTATATATTATGATTAATGTCATGATAAATGCTTTTACTCCAAATTAGATGTCTTACTGTACTGTGTACGTACGTCATTTTTTATTATTTGTTTGATGTGTTCTGTGTTTGTTGATGTACAATGTTCTGTTTTAGATGTAAACTATTGCATTTAGAGGTTGTTGTTTTTTATTTTTTGTTACGAGGTTCCAAGGTTTGTTTCCTAGTGAGGCCTCAACTTTTCTCCTCAGTTTGAAAAACAAACAAAGAAACAAATAAACAAAGAAACAAACAAACAAAGAAACGAACAAACTATAACTGTGTGGGGAAAAGTATAAATACAATGAAATGGAGAACGATAGTTGGACAGGTTGGATTGGGGTAGAGGGGAGACAGAGGAAAAAGTCATAAATAGGTGGTAGAATAGTAAAATGGAACGAAATCTTAACTCTAACATTAGTAACAATTAACTTCTACAATGTGAAGGGAAAATTTAACACTAAAACATAAACTGCATAAAGTTAAAGTAATGCATTACCAGGACTGTGAACTAATGATTCTTTAATTTTAACAAGCAAAGATTGATCTGATGTTACTTTTTTGAAATGAGTTTCAGAATAGTTTTCTTGTGTAAACGTTTTCGGTAGAAAAGAACGTAGCATTTTGTAATAAAATAAACAGTGAAACAATGTGAACTGTTTGCCGCAAATACACTTGACATTTTTACAATATTTTGTTTTCAATGCGTTTAGCTGAATACGGAAACGAACAGCAACAATCGATCGCAAATGATACATGGAAGAATACTGCATTTTTTTTAATATAAATTTTGAACGGAAAGTTTTATCATTTGTTGTGACACAAACTGTTCATTGAAATGTTCATGAAATCGAATCCATGAGGCTGATTCCAGCATGTTGCAAACTTCTTTTACGGAAGTATGAACATGGAATTCTATAGAATTAACAGAATTCTCTGCACCTTGCTTAGCTGCTCTGTCAACTACTTCGTTGCCGTGAAGACCAACGTGACAAGGCACCCAGCATAAACTGATATCTGTACCTTTTATCCTTAAATGATGTACAAGATGATTTGCCTCAGTAATTAAATCAGGTCTTGTGTCGGCATCAAAAGGCCGTAAGGCATATAGTACAGATTTTGAGTCAACAAAGAGAACAACTTTGAAAAACACGACTAATTCCGCTGTGAATATAGATATGTTTGCCCCAATGAAAAACGACTTTTTTTATTTGTGGTGTGTGTGTGTGTGTGTGTGTGTGTGTGCGCGTGCGTGCGTGTGTGGTGTGTGTGTGTGTGTGTGTGTGTGTGTGTGTGTGTGTGTGTGTGTGTGTGTGTTGTGCTGTGTGTGCGTTGTGTTGTGTTGTGGTGTGGTGTGTGTGTGTGTGTGTGTGTGTGTGTGTGTGTGTGTGTGTGTGTGTGTGTGTGTGTGTGTGTGTGTGTGTGTGTGTGTGTGTGTGTTAGCACATTCACTTGTACAAGCCAAGCATGAAATGATGAAATTGCCTACCCCTGCCTACCAATGTGTGTCAGGACCAGGTCTACATGAAATCACACATCGCTTTGAAAGAGTACAGGATTGCAGATAATCTTTGTTAATATACATGTAACAATATACACTTACTTACCAAACTAAAAAAAAAAGAATAAAGATGATGAATGAATAAATAGTTAAATAGAAAAATAAATAAGAAATAAATAAATACATAAATAAATAAATGAATAAATGAATGAATGAATGAATAGAAATAGATAAATAAACAAATAATGCATAGCCAAGAAAAATCAATAAATACACATAAAACAAATAGAAAATTAAACAAATATATAAAATGAATAAGAAATAATAAACAGACAAACAAATAAATAAATAAATAGTCAATGAATGAATAAGATGATTAAAATAATAAAACATAGATAAATGAGTAAATAAATGTACGGATAGATAGGTAGACAGATAGACATACAGACAGACAGACATACAGACAGACATATAGATACATAATAGATAAATAGGTAGAGAGATAGTAAATCTACATATATATATACTATATGTTATATATATATATATATATATATATATATATATATATATATATATATATTTCTCTCTCTATATATATATATATATATATAGATAGAAAGAATGATAGATAGATAGATGGACAGATAGATAGAAAGAGCGATAGAGAGAGAGACAGACATACAGCTAGCTAGCTAGATAGATAAATAGTACAAAGATGTAATGATAAGAGAAATTGTTAAGAGTAGCTTCATCTGTGTTTCTGTTCATTATGTGTATTGCTGTATACTGGTTTGGCCCCGGCAGCCAAGAGAATAACACATAGTTTTTGGGTTTTGCACTTGTTGTTGTTTTTCCCTGTTTGTGTTTGTACACTGTTTGTGTTTGTACCCTGTTTGTTGTTATACACTGTTTGTGTTTGTACCCTGTTTGTGTTTGTACACTTTGTGTTTGTACCCTGTTTGTTGTTATACCCTGTTTGTGTTTGTACCCTGTTTGTGTTTGTACACTTTGTGTTTGTACCCTGTTTGTTGTTATACCCTGTTTGTGTTTGTACCCTGTTGTTTACTTTGTGTTTGTACCTTTGTGTTTGTTACCATGTTTGTGTTTTACCCTGTTTGTGTTTGTACCCTGTTTGTGTTTGTACCCTGTTTGTTGTTATACACTGTTTTTGTTTTGTTTATTACACTGTTGTTGTTGTTATACCCTGTTTGTGTTATACCCTGTTTGTGTTTGTTACCCTGTTTGTTGTTATACCCTGTTTG
>JAPXFY010000030.1:46318771-46323771 GCA_030674185.1 Monoplex corrugatus | reverse complement strand
TATAGATGTACATTTAAAGTACTAAATGGAACAAAAATATGGCACACTAAGTGCCTGAAATGAACGTTTTCAGTAAAATTGAGTTGCAGTGGTGTAGTGGTTAGCGCCAACGGATTACCGATTGGAAGGGTGTGGGTTCGAAAATCCCCATCAGCGATACAAAAAACATTGTGGGATAATAGAGCTCTAACCGGTTCCTACTCAGAGTTAAGCGTGCTATGGGCTCATTGGGAAGACTGGCTTTTTTTTTTTAGTCGAACTTAATTCGTCTAACAACAAATTAAAAGTAAAAAAAGGTTTAACAACACACCACATAAATATAACATTTTTTTTGGTTTGGACGAATAAGAACATATACAATCACTTAAAATTATTCAGCAAATGAAAATAACAAGATGGAAAACAACGTATTTTTGTATAAAAACGAAAAAAAAAAAAAACCAGCAGGCATTATAACCTTACTGGAACTCAGACAGGAAACCAAAAATATTCCATTTGTGATATACGGTGTCAGTTCTGTTGTAAAATGGGAAGACATAACAGGAACCATAATGTACTGGTACGAACAGTTTGGGGGTGGGGGTGGGGGTGGGGGTGGAAATACTGAAAGAAACATGAAAACAGAAACCAGAAATAACACGAAAATAGAATCAGAACGCGTGTTTAATACAACAAGACAAGACAGGCGCAAATCTTTGGCCAACTGACCTTTGAAAACTGAGGAAAATAGCAACAATGAAGCAACCCTGTATATGTTCTGTCTTGTCTATGTGTGTGTGTGTGTGTTTGGTCAGTTCAAGAATAAAAGACTATGTCAATTGAACATAAGACCAATATATTGTATGTATTTCTCTCCTCTCTCATAGTTGTGTGTAGGGTAGTTGCAGAGTATAAAGGTAGGCTTGAGCGCTCCTTTTTTGAGGAGTGTTCTGAGCTTACTGTTTTTGTACTTTGTATCTGCTTCTATGCTGGCTGAATGGGTAGCGCAAACTGTGTTAGATTTGAGAAGTTCTATACAACATGGGAGATAATTCTCAAGAGTTATGTCCTTTGATTATACAACAATGAAATAGTTTTGAAATGGATCATGTCATCGAATCTTATTTACAAAAAAGTTTCATGAAGAAAACAGCAATACCTGTACATTTTGCAATAATGGAAGACAGAATAGTGCACCACATATATCAATGCTGGTGTGAGGAACATACAAATACAGACAGATGAAGTGTCTGATAAAATGATTTCATCTGCCGAATAGTAGGTCTGTGACATTTATAATGATCGCAATCACACCCATGCAGTCAAATTGGAAGAAGGGTGGGGGGTGGGGGCAGTGTTGATACAAGGAAATGAGTAGTCATTGATACAAACAAGGTAACAAAACCAACAAAACGTATACGGTAACCTCAAAAAGAAGAAAAAAAGCATGATTTGACCATGTTGCTTTTTTTTCATTGCAGGATAAAATATTACTTCAAGATGCATCCGTCAGTCGTTCGCAGTTCTTTACTGTTGGTTATCTTCACATCATTGGTCATCATTATCTATATGCATGTCATCGTCAACGTTAAGCGTAAGTTGCATAGATAGACGGCTGAGCATTTGGGCATTTTCTGTCATGTGAGACGAATTTATACAGAATAGCTAGTTATGTTGTAATTCAGACCTTTAATTATTTGTTTATTTACTTTAAATATATGTTCCTTTTTTGAAGGTAAGATACACACACACATTTCATTTACATGTAACCAAGATTATTCCAGTGGTGGGCTGATAAAATACCAGTATAAAATATAGACTAGGTAAAACATAGTCTAGGTATGGCATAGAGGACCTGGCCAGCTCATGGGGATATGTGCAGACTTAAGGCATGTGCCACGACCACCATACACGTGGCACCTGTGACGTAACGTCACAGGTGCATATGGAATTCGTTCCAAGCGCGGAGACGTCATCTTGAGAAACTGAAAGTGAAAGTGAAACTGCATAGAGAATGCAAACACGATTTCTGAAAGCTTGCAAAAAGTGAACATGTGTCATGAATATTTTCTGAAACTGAATATGTCTTTTCTTGTGTTTTCTGAAAGGTTTCTGAATTTTGAATACTGTCTGAATGTGGACATGTTTCTGTACACTTTAAGAACGTAAACAGTCTTGATGCTTTCTGGATGTAAACATGTTTCTGAGTGTAAACATGTTTCTAAATATAAACATGTTTCTAATGTAAACATGTTTCTTAACGCTTTCTGGTCATACTGTTGTTTCTGATTGTTTTCTAAATAGGAAACATTTTCTGGCTGCTTTTTAGGGATGTGAACATGTCTCTAGGTATTTGCTGAACGTAAACATGTTTTCTGAATGCAAACGTGTTTTCTGGATGTAAACTTTTTTTTTCTGAACGTAAATATGTTTTCTGAATGTAAACATTGAGGCAGCCGAGATGTGGTTTCTCAGAAGAATGTTGAGAGTTCCATGGACAGCAAAGAAAACAAACGAGACAGTCTTGATGGAGGCAGACACAAGTAGATCACTCATAAGGAACATTAGGAAAAGACAGGCAACATTTATAGGCCATTTTATGAGGAAGGGGGATTTGGAGCACCTGGTCACAACGGGAAAGCTGGAGGGAAAGAGAGCACCAGGTAGACCCAGGGAGGGAATGCTGGACGGACTTGCAGAGTGGCTGGGGATGAGGAGGGTGGGGGAGATGCTAGGGGCAACGAGAGATAGAGATGGTTGGGGAAGTCCATGGACGCCAACGCCATGCGGCAGGGCACCTGATGATGATGATAAAACATGTTTCTGAACGTAAACATGTTTCTGAATGTAAACATGTATTCCGAATGAGACATTGTTTCTTAACTTAAACATATGCATCTGATGGCTTTCTTATGTGAACATGTTTCTGAATGAAAACATGTCTTTCTGTATGTAAACATATTTTCTTAATGTAAAAAAGAAACCACAATGATTTTGAAAGATTGATGGGGATTTAAACCCACAACTTGCCAGTCGTTAGTCATTGTTAAAACCACTGCATCAGGTGACTGGTTTGGGGAAAAAATGATAATAGTGATTTTCAGCCATGAAAACTAGCTCTGCGATCGGATTGAATAGGAGTGCTGTTTCTTTTGCAGCAACGCTCCCTCTGATGACTCCTTTGGTCCATTCCACTTCTGTTCACACCTGTCTATGATGACTCGTTTGGTCCATTCTACTTCTGTTCACACCTGTCTATGTGACTCGTTTGATCCATTCTACTTCTGTTCACATCTGTCTATGATGACTCGTTTGGTCCATTCTACTTCTGTTCACACCTGTCTTTGATGACACGTTTGGTCCATTCTATTTCTGTTCACAACCTGTCTATGTGACTCGTTTGATCCATTCTACTTCTGTTCACACCTGTCTATGGTGACTCGTTTGGATCCATTCTACTTCTGTTCACACCTGTCTATGATGACTCGTTTGGTCCATTCTACTTCTGTTCACACCTGTCTTTGATGACATCGTTTGGTCCATTTACTTCTGTTCACACCTGTCTATGGATGACTCGTTTGGTCCATTCCACTTCTGTTCACACCTGTCTATGATGACTCGTTTGGTCCGTTCTACTTCTGTTCACACCTGTCTATGATGACTCGTTTGGTCCGTTCTACTTCTGTTCACACCTGTCTATGATGACTCGTTTGATCCATTCTACTTTCTGTTCACACCTGTCTATGATGACTCGTTTGATCCATTCTACTTCTGTTCACACCTGTCTATGGTGACTCGTTTGATCCATTCTACTTCTGTTCACACCTGTCTATGATGACTCGTTTGGTCCATTCTACTTCTGTTCACACCTGTCTTTGATGACCGTTTGGTCCATTCTACTTCTGTTCACACCTGTCTATGGTGACTCGTTTGGTCCATTCTACTTCTGTTCACACCTGTATATGATGACTCGTTTGGTCCGTTCTACTTCTGTTCACACCTGTCTATGATGACTCGTTTGGTCCATTCTACTTCTGTTCACACCTGTCTATGATGACTCGTTTGGTCCATTCTAACTTCTGTTCACACCTGTCTATGGTGACTCGTTTGGTCCATTCTACTTCTGTTCACACCTGTCTATGGTGACTCTTTGGTCCATTCTACTTCTGTTCATACCTGTGTATGGTGACTCTTTGGTCCATTCTACTTCTGTTCACACCTGTCTATGGTGACTCGTTTGGTCCGTTCTACTTCTGTTCACACCTGTCTATGGTGACTCGTTTGGTCCATTCTACTTCTGTTCACACCTGTCTATGGTGACTCGTTTGGTCCATTCTACTTCTGTTCACACCTGTCTTTAATAACTCGTTTGGTCCATTCCACTTCTGTTCACACCTGTCTATGGTGACTCGTTTGGTCCATTCTACTTCTGTTCACACCTGTCTATGGTGACTCGTTTTGTCCATTCTACTTCTCTTCACACCTGTCTTTAATGACTCGTTTGGTCCATTCTACTTCTGTTCACACCTGTCTTTAATGACTCGTTTGGTCCATTCTACTTCTGTTCACACCTGTCTTTAATGACTCGTTTGGTCCATTCTACTTCTGTTCACACCTGTCTATGGTGACTCGTTTGGTCCATTCTACTTCTGTTCACACCTGTCTTTGATGACTCGTTTGGTCCATTCTACGTCTGTTCACACCTGTCTTTAATGACTCGTTTGGTCAATTCTACTTCTGTTCACACCTGTCTTTAATGACTCGTTTGGTCCATTCCACTTCTGTTCACACCTGTCTATGGTGACTCGTTTGGTCCATTCTACTTCTGTTCACACCTGTCTATGATGACTCGTTTGGTCCATTCTACTTCTGTTCACACCTGTCTATAATGACTCGTTTGGTCAATTCTACTTCTGTTCACACCTGTGTTTGATGACTCGTTTGGTCCATTCTACTTCTGTTCACACCTGTCTTTAATGACTCGTTTGGTCCATTCTACTTCTGTTCACACCTGTCTATGG
>JAPXFY010000030.1:46293771-46313771 GCA_030674185.1 Monoplex corrugatus | reverse complement strand
CTGCTTCATCACAGTTATCTCTTTGATTTTACAGGAGAATCACTTGGATTTAGAGAGAGTGTGATACGAAAATAGATTCAGAGCAAGCATTTCACATAACGAGACAAGATGATCGTCCATATTTGGCCAAATGACCTTTGTCAAGCGTGAACGTAAGACAACAACTAATAACATAACAACAACTACAGAAAATAATGGAAAAGACACCAAACTTCATTGTTCTCTCGACGAACGGAAGTTCAGTATGTTTCCATTATCATGTATTTGTTCTCTGTTATCTGTTGTCTTCTTGTCTTACGTTTGCGCTTCTCAAAGGCCAGTTGGTAAAACAATTTGCACCTGTCTTGTCATGGCACGTTACACACCCGTTCTGATTCTATCTTTATGTTTTACTGGTTGTTTGGACGTGGGCAGCCACACTTGTTTTGGAGTCTTTTAAGAGAGTGTGTGACTGAATAACAAAAAATGCAGTTTTGCAGACAATCCTTGCTTAGAGAACTCGACTTTATTAAAGCAGCATTAAGTAGTGCTCAAGCGGAATGGAAAACTTAACTGTACACAAATATAGAATGAGAACTCGAAAAACAAACAAACAAACAAACAAAGAAAACTAAAAAGACGGGTGCAAATTTTTGGCCCTGCTGCCCTTCGTCAAGCATTGACAAATGGCAACAAGAATAAAACAAACTAAACTTTGGTTAAAAACAAAACAAACAAAAAACACACAAACAAACAAACAAACAAAACGAAACAAAACGGCTGCAAAACTTTCTTAATGTTGTCCTATTCACCGAAAGATTAAGAAAATCTCTAAATATTCTTTGATTGCTCTTTGTTGTCTATTGAGTTACGCTACACAGAGACCAGTTGACTGAAAGTTTGCGTCTGTCTTGTGCTGTTTGGTTGGTTGGTTGGTTGGTTAGTTGGTTGGTTGGTTGGTTGGTTGGTTGGTTGGTGTTGGTTGGTATGTTGGTTCTTTGATTTTTTTAGTTGGTTGGTTGGTTGGTTGGTTGGTTGGTTTGGTTGGTTGGTTGGTTGGTTGGTGGTTAGTATGTTGGTTCTTTGATTTTTTTAGTTGGTTGGTTGGTCGGTTGGTTGGCTCGTTGTTTGGTTGGTTGGTTTTTGTTGTTGTTTGTTTTTGGTTGGTTGGTTGGTTGGTTGGTTGCATGCTTGTTTGTTTTATTGTTTGTTTGTTCGTTTGTTTGTTTGTTTATGTGTATGCTTGGTTGTTTGTTTGATTGTGTGTTTGTTTTTTCTTTCTTGTTTGCTAGTTGGCTGGTTGGTCGGTTGGTTGGTTGCTTGCTTGCTTGTTTGCTTGCTTGCTTCCTGTTTGGTTAGTGTTGGTTGCTTAATTGGTTGGTTGGTTGGTTAGTTGTTTGTTTGTCTGTTTCTTTGTTAATTTTGTTTGTTAATTCAGATTATCATTATGTTGTTTGTGTTTATGTTTCCAATTTGCCAGAACATTGGCAGTCACTTTGATTTAGAAAGTAATGGAGTTTAGTCTGGACTTAATTCAACAGGTGGAGACTACAAAATGAAAAGTCAGTGTAACAGAGATAAGAATGTCGCTTTGCTATTTTGTCGGGTTTTGTTGTTGTTGTTTTTGTTTGTTTTGATGATTTACTGAAATAGACTGTATCATCACCGTTTTCTATCCCAGTGAGGTCTTGGCTTTGTGGCTGCACATATGCCTTTTTTATTTTTATTTATTTTATTTTTTACTTTATTTCATAAACATTTTTTCAAAATGTTTTAATTTTCCTTTCACAAGACAGGCCCAGCCGCGTCTGACTAAGGGTGTTATTTTTAGGACTCTGGTTTTTCCTTCAGCCCCTTGGCTGTTGGTTTAGATGTTTTTCTTCCTATTCAAAGGGCATGATCCATTTACATCAGCCATACTCTTGATTATATATTTCCCCATTCAGTCGATCATATGCTTATATTTTCTCTTATGCGTTCTTTAATGCTAGGATCCTTTACATCCCAAACACTACTTTCAGCTAGTGCATCATACTGTTAATTTAAGCCCTGGACCCTCTTCAGGATAAAACAATATTGATATGGCATGGCCACTTTTGAAATTGCAGAATCCATCTCTCTTCCGCTCTGACACCATATTTATTCAAAAACACATCATGATGTCATTTTAGTCAGTTTATTCCTTTTCTCACACTGGACAGAGCAGCAGGGAAGTTTCAATCTTTTTCTCATCATTTTTGTCTCTGGTGTTTGTTTGTGTGTGATCTTACGCTAAACAAAGGCCGGTTGGCCGAAAATTTACTCCTGTCTTGTCTTGTTGTATTGAATACGCGTTGTAATTTTGTGTGTGTGTATTTTTCTTTTTGGTTGATGTCTGTTTGTCCGTTTGCCTGTTTGTTTGTTTGTTTGTTTGTTTGTTTGTTTGTTTGTTTTTGGTTTCCTTTTTCAACTTCTGCACTTCATCGTTGGCATTAATCCCATGGCGCTCACGCTAGCTTTCATACACACAACCCAATCCCGAGCCTATTTAGCTGAAGTCCCAGTGCTGTGAAACCCACAGGACTCAGAAAGATATCAAATCGCCGTAAGGCCAACCACCTAAGGAGACCCTACACTGTAGCTGAACCACTGTGGTAAGATCTAACAGCGCCTTTTGTGAGCCTTTTCGAGTATCTTTCCAGCTGTGGACATGGACACTTTTCGTTGACAGCACAGTTCACACAGTTGCCCTCTGAACCTCGAGGACCTCCAGCAGAAGACACAAAAGTTGAAAGAACTGTTGATGGCTGCAAAGACGCTGAAGACCAAGATATATGCGATGTAGCTCAGGTTAGAATATTTCCCCGTCTTCATCAATTCTGGTTCCTTACTTCGTGCTAAAATCAGACAACATTCTGGGAGAGAACAGATCACGTAGAGACAAGAAATCAAAACGAGCATTTTGGTCAGAGAAGCCTGCTGAGCCACAGTGTTGGAAGCGGATGAAGTAGACATGGTTTTCCGCCAGGCTAGAGCCACCCACAGTCTACTGGTAGTGATGACGGTGCAGATGACGATGACAAACATAGTGATCAAGGGGAGAGACACAGACAAGATGAAATCAAATAGAACGTTGTATACCCCCATCAGTACATCATTTTCAGTACTAGGTTTGAAAAACCAAACTCTTTTGCCCGTTGTGACGTCGACGAAACTCGAAATTTTCAATCTCAAAATTTGGATGGAGAATCCGAGTTGAACAATCAACGTGACGGAGAGAAGAATAACCGCCATGATTTTAGTGGAGAGCAGGGAGGGAGCTTTCAGAGGAAACAGAACACAGAGACATCGTTCTATGGCAATCACCATGGTGATACAGCCAGAGGTATGTAGGAAGCCAGGGGTTATTCCTGAAAAACACACACACACACACACACACACACACACACACACACACACACACACACACACACACACCGCGCGAGCCCGCAAACACACGCACATATACGCACGCACACATAATACATTTAAAAAATTCTGGAACAGTGGGAAAATACCTAATTACTATAAACAAACAATAGTGGTTCCTGTACTAAAACCAGGAAAATGTAATAGCGATTTGAAAAAGTACAGGCCAGTTGCGTTAACATCGGACGTATGTAAACTACTCGAGAAAACAATTTTAAAGAGATGATGCACTCTTGTGAAAAGGATGAAATAATACAAGTGAATCAGGCAGGGATTTCGAAAAGGCAGGTCACCAGTAAAACTCCTATCAAAGCTAGCTACTAACAAAACAACAATTTGCAAGACGTCAATGTGTTTTAGCTACATTTTTTTGATATTACTAAAGCATACAACCAAGTGTCGCACTGACGATTGTTACTTGAATTTAAATGTATTGGGCTGAAGTGTTTCTTAGAAAACAAAGTATCTCAAACGAGGATTGAAAATGTCTATTCCAGAAAACAAATTCTTCAAATGGGTATCCTTCAGGGATCCGTTGTAGCTCCCCTTCTTTTCGTGATATTAATGCATGACTTACCCAGTAAAATATCTAAGCATGTAGTTTAGTTATATATTTAGCTGGCGATTTATGCATGTGGATATGGGTAAATATGAACAGGAAAACTCTTTTGCGCTGTATTAATTATACACGCAAATGCAACCAATTAGAACTTTATTAAATAGCACGATACGTGGTAGAAAATGGGTTGCATCTTTCCCTGGAAAAAACAAAAATAGTTTTGTTTAATAGTGGAGCTAACCCAGCAAATATTCCCACTTTCAAACTGGGAGATACTCTTCTTCAGTATAACGAGTCGACTGAATTCTTACTTTTCCTTACGGCAAAATTATCATGGAATCAGCCTATTGAATACCTAGCTATTAACGAAAGCTAAAAGAAGTTTAGATTTCTTGAAGATAGTTTGCAAACAGACATGGGGTCAAGATTCATCAACACTTGCTCATGTTTGCAAATCGCTTATTAGATCTAAATTAACCTATGCCCAAGAAATCTTCTTCAGTGCACCGAAACACTCACTAAAAAAACTGCAGAGCATAGATTGTAAAGGTTTCAAACTTGCGCTGGGTCTTTCAATACATGCTTCCTGTCCTCACACATATAATGAAATTAAAATGTTGCCACTTGATGAACAAAGGATGGTCGCTTCTAGTAAAATTTTGTTAAGAAACACCACTTAGAAAACACCCCAGAAACAGAAACTACAGAAATAGAAGAAAAAGAAGCAGAAGAAAAAGAAATAGAAGAAGAAGAAATAGAAGAAGAAGAAGAAGGAGAAGAAGAAGAAGAAGAAAAGAAGAAGAAGAAGAACAAGAAGAACAGGAAGAACAAGAACAAGAACAAGAACAAGAAATAGAAATAGAAGAAGACGAAGAAGAAGGAGAAATAAAAGAAGAAGAAGAAGAAGAAGAAGAAGAAGAAGAAGAAGAAGAAGAAGAAGAAATAGAAATAGAAGAAGAAGAAGAAGAACTCTTAAACTGTAATTCTGTTGAGCTTGGGTTTTTTGTTTGTTTGTTTGTTTTGTTTTGTTTTGTTTTTGTTTGTTTGTTTTTTCTTATTTTGTTCTTCGAATTAAATTAGTTTTGCTCATTCATACGTATTTGTTTCTGTATTTGTGTTTGCATATTCTACCTCCCATGTAGGTAGAAAGAAACTCTAGGGAGAGCTAGACAACAGAAGGTCTTCAGAGAAGTAACCCCCTTTAGACAAGTGTTTCGGCCCTGAATTCCTTACACTCTCGGGGGGCCTGGCCACATCCAGGTCATGACTCCTGGATGCCCTTCTGCTGTTGTCTATTTTTTTTTTTTCCCCACGCCGGGGATCGAACCTGGGCGATTCTGCGCTTCAGAACTGCGGTACGCGGTTTTACCAATGTGCTAACGGGGCACACATCATCTGTAGGGAATTTAATCCTTATGAAGTTCACTTTTTTGGTTCCTCCTTGCCCAGATCCAGCTTGAGCTCCTTTCTGCTGCCTCTGCCATCGCTTTAAGGGCTCTAGTCCTCTTCTTCCCAGAAATGGCGAGTTGTTTCATGAGATCATAAGCGGAGGTGCCCACAAACCCTCTTGCCCCGACCTCTATGGCGAAGATTTTGACCCGCAGACCTGCTTTCTTCAGGGTGCTGGCAAGACCGGCGTATTTTTCGGTCTTGTAGATATGTGCTTCTTCCATTCTGCTTTCGTATGGCACAGTGAGTTCTATCAGAATCACTTGTTTCGAGGAGTCAGAGTGGAGAGCGATGTCTGGTCTCATGCCTGTCTTGCTGATGACATCTGGGTAATTTCTCCACTCTGGGAGGTCTGCTGTACACTCCCAGTCGACTGCTCCATCCAGAAGACCCTTTGGCAATGTGCTGGTTGTCATAGCCCTTTCGGGCCAGACCTGTTTCCCTCCTGCTTTGTAGAACGTTGTCATAGCAATTGGTGCGTTTGGGGTCATGGTTTTTTCGCTAACCACATCTGTGATCACTTTCAGAACTTGGTTGTGCCTCCATGTATACCTTCCTTGGGCTAGCGCTACTTTGCAAGAGCTTAGGACATGTTCCACTGTTTGTTTCTTCTGACAGAGCGGACATGCTGGGTCGTCTGCTTTCCCCCATTTCACTAAGTTTGCATTCGAGGGGAGCAGGTCATATACAGATCTGAGGAGGAAGCTTATCCTTAGAGGAGCCATGTGCCACATATCGTTCCAGCTGAGACTTCTTTGGAGTGCACTGTCCCATGTTGTCCATTGCCCCTGTTGACCTTGCTGGACTGCCTTCTGCACTCTTTTGACATCTTCTTCTTCCTTCAACTCCTGTATGATCATGTCTCTTTTTTCCTTCCCTTTGGCTTTGGACCACCACTGCATTTTTGTTGCTCCCAGTCCCTGTCTGTTGGTTTGCGTGTGTCCAATTATTTCTTTGATGCTGAGGTTTCTCTTGGCATTGTTTACAGCCTCTTGGACTTTCCACTTTCTGCCAGTTCTCAGCTTTGGATGAACTGCTCTCACGATATTGTCCTCCGATTCCTCCAGCATGCTCAACAGTCTTGCTTTTCCAACTTTGTATTCCTCCACTATGGATTTCAGAGGTAGCTTCAGCATTGCTTGACGACAGTAGAATGCAACATCAGTGAGACCAGGTGGGACACCGAGCCATTTTCTTGTGTATTTGTTGATTTTGGCTTCCATTGCTTCGACTGTGCTGGTGCAAATGTCATAGATTAGCAGTGGCCACAGCAGCTTTGGTATCAGCATGAACTGTAGACACCAGACTTTGTATTTGCCTGGCAGTCCGCAGTTATCTATTTTCTTCAGGCCTTCTTCTGCTGTTTGCTTGGTTTCACATCCCCTTTGTGTGTCTTTCAGGGAGTCATCATACCATCTTCCGAGACTTTTTACTGGCTCTTCTGTGACAGTGGGGATGGCTTGGTTGGCTACCATGAATTTGACTGAATCTGCCACTTTTCCTTTTCGCAGTGAGAGACTTCGGGATTTCTTAGGTTTGAACCTCATTCTTGAAGAGGCCACCAGCTCATCCAGCTGCTTTAAGATTTGGTGTGTCTCTTCCTCATCCGTGGACAAGACTGTTGTGTCATCCATGAAAGCTTTCAGAGGAGGCATCTGGTATCCATCTCCCAGATTCACTGGACCTGAACTCTTCATTGCAGCTTTCAAGATGACTTCCATTGCCAACACGAACAGTATGGGAGAGATTGCACAGCCCATTGCAATGCCCACCTCTAGGTCTATCCAGTCCGTGGTGTATTCTTTGGTAGAGAACCGCATTGAGAACCCTTGGAAATACTTCCTCAGCATTGTTCGGATGTTTTCTGGGATGTGATACATTTCAAGAGCCAGCTGGATCATGTCGTGTGGAACTGATCCATATGCATTCGCCAGATCAAGCCAAACTACGTCAATGTCTCTCTTCTCTGTTCTTGCTTTTTGGATGGCATCCCAAATCAACGTGGCATGTTCCAAGCATCCAGGCATTCCTGGTATGCCTCCCTTTTGGACTGACATATCCAGATACTTGTTTTCAGTCAGGTATTTTGTCAATCTTGCTGCCATAACAGAGAAGAAGATTTTCCCCTCGACGTTCAGAAGTGATATTGGCCTGAACTGATTGATGCTGCTGGAGTTCTGCTCCTTCGGAATGTACACTCCTTCAGCTCTCATCCATTGGTCGCTGATCTTCTGGTTCCTCCATGCTGATCGAATCATCTTGTGGAGCCACTCGAGCACTTTTGGGCATTTCTTGTAGAGCAGGTATGGTATTCCGTTTGGTCCAGGTGCTGACTTGGCTCTGGCTTTCTTTACTACGTTCTTCACTTCATCCAGTGTTGGTGGTTTGTTATTGAATTTTCCTTCTGGCGCTGCAGGCCAAACCAGATTTTGGATTTCAAGTGGTGCCTCGCGCTGAGAATCGGAATATGTTTCCCTGAGATGCTGCTCTAGGGTTTCCTTGCCCACTGTGAGAGTCCCTGATTTGGGTTGTTCAAACAGCTTTCTTGCAAAGTCAAAGGGATCTTTGAAGAAACGATCTTGAGTCTTCTTCTTTTTGCTCTTTCTTCGCCTTGCTGATTCCACTTTGCTGAGAGCATTGTGTTTGGCCTTCAGATCTTTCCAGAGTTCCAGGAGCCCTTGCTTCTCGAATTCTGAGGCAGTTTTCATTCGCTTTTTAAGCTTCCTTTTCTCCCTCCGGATGCTCTCCATCTGTTGCTGTCTTCTGGATTTCTGGGGAGGCGTTTTTGTCTTTGGCTGCTTCACTCCATAAGTGTCCCTGCAGATAGAGTATATGATGTCTCCGTATGTGTCAAGTTTGTGTTCCAGCGTACTGTTCCCTATTAGCGCATTCAGCTTAAGGACAAGTTCCTCATCTAATTTCTCCCATTGTTCTTTTGCACCGGCAGGCGGCAAATTGAGTTTTCCACGTTTGGCGTTAAGAGCTTGTGCAAAATCCGCATCAGAACCGTCAGCGTGGATGTCCTTGGCACTATGGTTTAATTCCTGGCCTTGGTCATCCAACGTCTCACCTGCTATCGCAGTGCGCTGCTGCTGGTTCGTATGTGTCTTCAAACAGCCCATTTTTGTCCTGTGGATCTTCATGCCGCGTTTGGTGGTGAATCTCCTTCCACACGCACACGGAAATTCCAACTGGTCATCAATCATGGTCCGTTGTGCGTTTCCAGTCGTGATGGAGTCAGTGCCGATGGATTCATCATTCTCTCCCCCTTTCGGTGAATCCTGGGAGCATCTTTCAATAATAATAATATATTTTATTTATATAGCGCAAAATCTTGACAAAATCAAATCTAAGCGCTGAGCGTATACATGCATACATACCTACATACATATGAGCGTATACACGCACACATACACGCCCACATACCCACACACATAAATCTAAGCTGAGCGTATACATGCATACATACATACATACATAAATCTAAGCGTATACATACATACATACATACATATATACGTACGCACATGCATACATAATAATTACAACATTTATACAGCGCAAATCTCGACAAAATCAAATCCAAGCGCCGAAAAGACACACACGCACACACGCACGCACGCCACACACACGCACACACACACACACACACACACACACACACACACACACACACACACACACACACACACACACACACACACCACACACACATGCATGGCCACAAATGGGGAGAAAAGAATAAAAGCAATAAAAGCAAGAATAAAACCAATGGAAAACCACAGAGAGCACATCATATACAATTATATATTAAAACAAAGTGATTCCCCTCCGAGCGGAGACAGGCTGCAGAGGGGGGTTGAGTGAGGTTAGGATTTTATGCAGAGGAGAAAAGGTGAGTTTTGAGAGCGGACTTGAAGGAGGCAAAAGTAGGTTGCTGACGGACTGAGAGAGGAAGTTTGTTCCAGGAGAGTGGACCAGAAACAGAGACGGCTCGTGGACCATAGGTATTGAGCTTAGTGCGTGGAAAGCGAAAAGTCAGAGGATCGGAGGCAGAGCGGAGGGTACGTGAGGGAACATAGATCTCAAGTAGGCTTGACAGGTAATCGGGGGTTACGTTATTGAGGCTTTTGTAGCACATGGTGTCTAGTTTGTACTGTATGCGCTTTGATACAGGGAGCCAGTGAAGTTGTGCCAGGAGAGGAGATATGTGGTCAGCTTTTTTCTTTTTGAGTACAAGGCGTACAGCATTGTTTTGAATGCGCTGTAGGATGTGAATGGTGGAGGCAGGAAGACCAGACAGGAGTGAATTGCAATAGTCAATGCGAGACATTATGAAGGAGAGAACGAGTTTTGCAGTTGTTTCGACAGAGAGATACTTCCTGATCAGGCTTATACGATGGAGATGATAGTAGCAAGATCTGGCAGTTTGAGAAACAAAGTTGTTCATGGACAGGGTAGAGTCAATGCAGACACCAAGGTTTTTAGCTGAATCAGAAATTGGGACTGATGTGTTACATAATGGGAGAGAAAGAGGAGGCAGCTGGGAAAGTTTCTGACGGGTGCCAATGAGGATAGCTTCTGTCTTGTCGTCATTAAGCTGAAGTCTATTGTGTGTCATCCAGTTCTTAATGTCCGAGTAACACTCAGTGGTGCGAGTCAACAGGCGCTGTATATTATCAGGTGAGTCACTATCTTGAAGTTGGGTGTCATCAGCATAGAAGTGGTGTTTTATAGAGTGGGAGTTGATGATGGTGGACAGGGGGGAGGTATAAAGAGTGAAAAGAACAGGGCCAAGGACAGATCCTTGTGGAACACCACAGGTCAGGTATGCAGGTTGAGAGTAAGTGCCATTGATGAGAACAGTTTGTTTTCTGTTTGATAAATACGAAGTGAAAAAGGAGAGAGCAATGTCAGAGATGCCAAAAGTATGATGAAGTCTAGAAAGGAGAATACCATGGTCAATGGTATCGAAGGCTGCAGACAGATCAAGGAGTGTGAGGAGAGAGACTTTGCCAGTATCAGTTGCAAGGAGGAGATTGTTGAGACACATACACACACACACACACACACACAACACACAGACACATACAACAACACACAGACACACACAACACACAACACACAGACACACACACACACACACACACACACACACACACACACACACACACACACACACACACACACACACACACACACACACACACACACACAACGCGTGCACCCCACACACGTGCACACAATCACATTCAAACATAGACACAACCACATGATGACTCATTCATTATTCCATCTCTCAGTCTCTCTTTCTCTGTCTGTATGTCTGTATGTCCGTATGTCTGTTATCAATCTGTCTCTGTGTCTCTCTCCGTCCTCCCCCCTCTCTCTCTCTCTCACTCTCTCTCTCACTCTCTCTCTCTCTCTCTCTCATATGCAACACACACACACACACACGCAAATACACACATGCACACACACACATGCGCGCACACACATACAAGCAAAAAGAAAAAGTGCGAGCAGATTATAGAAGTAAAATAAAACGCTAAAGAAATTTTTTAAAATGTGTGATAACTAATACTAATATTAATAACGATAATTATAATACAGATGATGATGATGATGAAGATGATGAAGATGATACAAAACTACTACTGCTGCTACTACTACTACTACTACTTCTACTACAACTACTACTACTACCGCTGCTGCTGCTACTACTACTACTACTACTGAATAATACGAAGAGCATTACTACTACTACTACTACGAGAGAACCCACTTTGATGATATTAATGATTATGATATTGGTAATGATGATGATGATACAATACTACTACTACTACTACTACTACTACTACTACTACATACTACTGATGATGATGATGATGATGATGATGATGATGATGATAATAATAACAATAATGATAATGATAATAATAATGATAATAACAATAATAATATAATAATAATAACAGAAGAAGAAGAAGAAGAAGATGATGATGATGATGATGATGATGATGATGAATAGAAATAGTAATAATAATAAATTATGCTAAGAGCACTACTACTACTATTGCTGCTGCTACTACTACTATGACTACTACTCCTACTTCTTCTGCTGCTACATGTACTACTAACAATAGTAATGATAACAATATAATGATGATAACAAACCGATTAGATAGGAACAAATAAACAAAAACAAACAAAACTTACTATTGACCAAAAGTAAGAAAGAATGACAAAAAATGAAATAGAAGAGCAACACCAATCATTAACAACAACAATAATAATAATAATAACAACAACAACAACAACAACAACGAAAAACAAAATGAGCAAACGACTCACACACAAACAGAAAAACAATCATCACTATTTAGCCACAAACTTTAACAACAACAAAAGTGTGATTGACATCTGTTCAATATTTGCTGATCCACTAGTAACAAAATGACTGATTTCTCCAGTGAAGAAGAGGAACAACAACAAAACTTCTTGCCGAATGAAGTCAGTCACACACTACCTTGAGCTTTCTCTGAGGGACATCTGACTATTGAAACAAATACTCCCCGAGAAACGTTCTGGCAGGAACAGGACTGAACTCTTCCCCTTCCACTTCCCTCTCCTGTTTTTAGACTTAAAACGTGACTTCATCCTCATCCTCCTCATCATGTGCCCTGCTGCATGCCGTTGGTTGTCATGGCCCTCCATATGTATCTATCCCTTGTCGCTGCAAGTACATCTCCCACCCTCTCTGTCCTCAGCCACTCTGCAAGTCCGACCAATATTTTCTCCCTGGGTCTAACCTGGTATTCTCTTTCCCTCCAGATTTCCTGTTGTGACCAGGTGCTCTAATTCCCCTTTCCTGATAAAATGTCCTATAAATGTTGCATGTCTTTTCCTAATCTTTTTTTCAATCAATGATCTTGTGTCTGCTTCCATCAAGACTGTCTCGTTTGTAACGTGACTTATCAACACAAAACCGGCGCGAACTCACTCGATTTGGGAGGTGGGTTTTTTTTTTTTTTTTTTAATTTTTTTTTTTTAGGTAAACGTATTTCTAAATTCTGCTATAATTTCCATTCATGTTGATAGAGGTATGATCACAACAAAATGATCAAAATGTGACTTTCTTAAAGACTATTTGACGAACTTGGCCCACATGACAGCATCCTTTCGAAGTGCTTTTCTCCCAGCTGGATGCAAAGTCATAGAGACACTAGTCAGCCACGAAAAGGCTTTCTGATTTCGTTTCTTTGGGGATGGCGTTGAGCTCTGATATCACAGCATTTGTGACCTCCTGAATGCGACGAAATGTTCTCTCCTCGCAACGAGTCTGTACCTCAACAAAGGGAAACAACCAGAAGTCACAGAGGGCGAGATAAGGGGCTGTTCTTGTTATTGTTGTTTAAAGCCAAGCCGACTGCGTAGAGTCATATCAGGGCTATAAAACAGGGGCTATAGGGTAAGTGAGACCAAAGTTGAAGTTTTGGTCTTAAAGAGTTTGAGTTACTTCCCTTGACTTGTCAGGACTGGCGTTGCCATTGAGCAGAAGGACGTATTGGGTTCTGGTGTTTGGATGCCGATAGCTGATCCTCTAAGTCACTTTGGGTTATACAATTAGGGCATAGTCTGTGCCAATGAAAGTGCTGTTAACAGACATAATATCGTCAGGAACGGGGCCCTGGTAATTGAAAAATACAGCGAACACCCCCACCTCCACCACCACCACCACCACCACCACCACCTTTTTTTTTCTTTGCTCTGAAATCCTGTTCTCACACTGGACACAGCGGCAGGAAGTTTCAGTCTTTTTCTCTTAATTTTTGTATCTGGTGTTTGTTTGTTTGTTTGTGATCTTACGCTTGACAAAGGCCAGTTGGCCGAAAATTTGCGCCTGTCTTGTCTTGTTGTTTTAAATACACGTTCTTATTCTTTTTCCGTGTTTTTTTTCTGGTATCTGAAATCCTTGTTTGCAATTTTAGTGCCTACGATTATCTTGACCAAACCACCCTTTGTGTTTTATTGCACATGAGAAAGCAGCTAACACAAGACTTTGTTGCAAAAAGGCGACAATCAGCAGACATATTCAAAATATGATATACATGTAGTAGATTGTTGGACTTAATTTTCAGCTATTTTTAACCAGCCAGAAACTAGATCTCCACTCAAAAGCAGAATCACTTATTTTTTTGCTCAATCGTTGCTTCCCTTTACGATAATATCCACAATTTATTCATTTCAGTTCTGTTCGAGTCGAAATGCTGTAGCATCTGTCAAACTGACATTTAAAACGATTGATGCCATAGTGCAATTAACAACGATAACAAGAATTATGTTGATGGAATTTTCTTTTTCATTTTCATTCATTCACATTTTGCGTGTAAAATTTGTTTATCTGCCTTCCAGCATGTACAAACAATTTTTTTTTATCTTCAAACATAGTAATTCAAAATGCCATGATTGCAACATGTTCTAGCTAATTGTTTGTTGTATGAGTCGTGTCAAATCTAAGCCAACCGTATAATCTTTTCGTCTTTTTTTCCTGAATAATTAATTGCTTTGACATTGTCTTGAAACTTGAGACAGCTGCAAACTATGGATGTGGCAAGCTGCACATTGCTTGATGTTTGAGTGACTTTGCGTTTCAGCTTTTAATTTCAGTTTCAATTTCAGTTCCAATTTCTCAAGATGATGTCTCTGCACTTGGAATGAATTCTATATGCACTATCGTTACAGGTGCCATGTGATGGAAAAGATCCAGAACGATCACGGCACAAGCCTTAAGCCTGCACACAAACCCAAGAGCTGGCATGATCTTGAGGTCTTACCTAGATAGTGGCTTTACGATAATGCAGCGCCGCCGATGTTCGTTATTTTCTACTATTCTAAACTGTTGTAATTTTCTTTGTTGATTCAATCTCTTAGCTGTGTCATTGATGATTTCACGATGGCCACTCTATTGTCCTACGTCAGCTACAATAGTGGCGGTGTTACGTTCAGCGTTGGAGAAATGTGTGAATGAAAAGAACGGGGCAAACTCTAACGAAGTTTTAATTTTTTTTCAATTTTTTCTACCTGTGCATGTGTATATGAGAGAAAGAGATAGAGAGAGAGGGAAGGAGAGAGAGAGAGAGACAGACAGACAGACAGACAGAGACAGAGATAGAGGGAGAGAAAGAGAGAAAGACAGACAGACAGAGAGATTGCTAGCAAAGACACAAACAGCTAAATAATGATAACAAAAGTGAAATACAAATAATCAGTTTATGTCTTTTCTTTAACAATCCACTCACCTGCCGGTAAAACACAATAGCGCTGATGATGTTGCTGACAACACCGAAACAAAATATCACTGGGAAGATGTATAAATGCACAATTTTAGCCATCAGTCTTGACATTTCGAAAGATATAATATTCCACAGGTTGTCCCACGGTAAAAAGACACTGTCGGTCCCAGTAAGTGATTGGTTGTTTTGTACAGATTGTGATTGGTTGTCTGGGACTGATCCTGATTGGGTGTTTTGAAAGGAAGCATTCGCCATGCCCCACATTTTTCTTATGGAGTAGTCTTCACGTAGTCTGAACTGAATGTTAGTCGGGATGGGCTTTGCCACTAATTTTTGTTGTGAACGTTGCTGATGTTGCTCTTGTTATCCTCGTTGATGTGGTTGTTGCTATTCTTGTTATTCACTTCTAGTTTTCACTTCTTCTTTCACAGTATAACCTATAAATGTCATACGTTGAGGAGCAATTACTTGCACTTACCAAGAGAAGTAACAATATTTATCTAGTTCAAAGTCAAGTGCATATTATTTGTAGCTCAGCCGACTACTAGAGCCAGATCAGGGCTAACATCACGTCAAAAACGATATATCAGGGCTAATACCAACCCGATTAACTCTTCCTGTACGATGATCCGCTGTGATCGGCTCGGCCGACTTTCAAAATGGCCGCCAAGCCGATCATAGCGGCTCGGCACGGTTCGTCACTTTCTACTTTCAGTTTTTCCCCATTTAACGACATACGACCGCATGACAGCAGAACGATGTTATTACCTGTATGTTGTTTAGAATTTAATTCTGCACAACCCAATGCCAACCTTTTTGTTCTGTGTTGAATACAAACGTATCTATAAGTGTTTTACTGACCTTACCCCCTGTTCCAAAATTGGTCGCAGATGAACCCTGCGTCCAGTCTGAAAACCCTTAACGTACAGGAAGAGTTAAGATAAAAGACAACAGTTAAAAACCATGCTCACTATTAACCTTGCAAGTCTACATCTCTCTCTCTCTCTCTCTCTCTCTCTCTCTCTCTCTCTCTCTCTCTCTCTCTCTGTCTCTCTCTCTCTGTATATATATGTATATACATACATACACACATGCATATACATATATACACATGTGTGTATGTGTGTGTATACATATACATATATACATGTAGACATTGTTATTGTTAATGTTGCTTAAAGCCCAGCTGACTGCGTAAGCCATATCAGAGTTATTACCGGTTCAAAACATGCACAATACTTCAACAAGAAACAAAAAAAAAAGGAACAAGAAAACACTAACGACACATATCAAAGCATTCGAGCACATAATCAAGGAGACGTTGACCACTCCCACCATTTCATCACACAGGGGATTTAAAACACATACCTGAATACAAATTTAAACATAAATAAGGACACTGAAACATATACAAAAGCGGCCCTAACTTACCTGAAATTGCTTCTGCATAGCTCATTTCCCCAGGGCCAAAAATGCACTCAATACATGTACCCAATTATCAATCCTAAGAGAAAGTACGTAAGACTTTATCGAACACATACAGGTGAGTGGATCAGCAAGGCAGAATATGATAGGAAGAAATGACAGAAAGTAAGGAAGAAGAAAGAAACAAAGAGAGTAACAGAAAATTGGAAATTTCTAGCACAGTTTCTTGAAGTTGGGGATACTGTTTGCACTGAAAGAGCCCCCGGCATCCCCACCGGGTATCTATCTAGATCTATCTATCTATCTATCTGTCTATCTATCTATCTATCTATCTATCTATCTATCTATCTATCTATCTATCTATCTATCTATCTATGTCTATCTGTCTATCTGTCTATCTGTCTATTATCTATATATCTATCTATCTATCTGTCTGTCTGTCTATCTATCTATTTATCTGTCTATCGATCTATCTGCCTATCTGTCTATGTATCTATCTATATCTACTGTGTATATATATATATATATATATATGTATATATATATATATATATATACACATGTATATACATGTATCTATCTACATATCTATCTATCTATATGTACATATATAGGCACACATATATGTATGTACATATGTATACATATACTTATATGCGTGCGCTCGCGCGCGTGTGTGTGTGTGTCTATGTGTTAATCAAATAAATGATCAATTCATGAACTGACTTTGTAATTAATCAATTAAGTAACTTCAGTCTAATTAACATGATGAAGCACTTATTGCAATGAGCCGCTGAATGTCAGATCATGCGTGCACTCTCCTATAACTCTCCAAAGTATTTTTGGGCCATGACCAGTTCCCACCTAGATCACACAGTCAAGCCCTTGGATGGATATGTCACACAGTGGGCTGCTAAGATTTGCTGATTAACACTGCAGGTGACTGTAACTTTTAAGCGTGGTTGATGCCAGGACATACATATGTACATCTATCTATCTGTCTATCTATCTGTCTGTCTATCTATCTATCTATCTATCTATCTATCTATCTATCAATCTATCTGTCTATCTATCTATCTATCTATCTATGTATCTATTAATCTATCTATTTATCAATCTATCTATCTCTATGTATGTATATACATATGCATACATACATATATCGTTCGTTCGTTCTTTGATTTAACGTCTTTTCACTATAAGTGATATTAGACGGAAATATGTATATGTATATGTATATGTATATGTATATGTATATGTATATGTATATATATACATTCAAAATAAGCGTAGAACACAGCACCGTCACACAGTTTCAATCTTAAATGGAACAGCATAGCATCATGGTTATTGTCCCCATTATCATGCAATTATCAGCTAATATAGTATTGTGGAAACTATTTGCAAATTTTATGTTTCTTCATGCCGCCATCTTGTGGAGACCTCTGTTTTGGTTTCCTCTACGACTTCCATGCACGAGTTACACTCAAGATGGGGTTATTGATGTTAGTGTTTCAACGAGTCTGTTGCAGCAGGACTGAAGTGATCGTGATGGTTTTCTAAACAGAGATCTCACATTGTTATTGTTATTGTTATTGTTTTTTAAAGCCTAGCCGACTGTATAGAGCCATATCAGGGCTATAACCGGTTTGAAACATACACAATACTTCAACAGGAAAAAGAAAAGAAAAGAAAACTAAATACACATATCAGTATATTTGCGCACATAATCTAAGATGCCCCTGGCGCTGATCATTTTATCCAATTTATCGCACAGGGGATTTAAAAAAACGTACCTGAATACAAATTTAAACATTACTAAGAACACTAAAACATATGTAAAAACGGGCCTAAATTACCCAAAATTGCTTCTGCATATCTGATATCCCCAGAGCAAAAAATGCACTTAACACATGTACTCAACAATCAATCCTAAGAGAAAGTATGTTAGACTTTATTGAACACATGCAGGTGAATAGACCAGCAAGACAGAAAATGGTAGGGAGAAATAGGAAGACAGAAAGCAAAGGAGGAAGAAAGAAAGAAACAAAGAGAGTGAGAGAAAAGAGGACATTTCTAGAACGGAATTTCTGGAAGTGGGGATACTGTTTATACTGAAAGAGCCCCCCGGCATCCTCACGGGGGAGAATCTTACAAAAAAGAAAGCATATTAATTGACAAGATTTTAGTTCATTTCAGCATCTAGCCATTTTCAGATTAACTGGTGTTGTAGTGACATACTTTTCTTTAATTAATGACTGCAAGAAGAAGACTGTAGGTGAGAACGGCTTAATAAATAGTTAACATAATAACACTGAAAGTGTGAAAAGCCATTTGGTATCATGGTGACCATCCCTAACACAGCGGGTCGCAGGTGGCAGATGGTCGATGACCCTTGTGTATGAAGGTTAGCTGTAAAATGAGCTAAGCATACCTGGACGAGCAAGCAGTCCCGAAACAATTGACGATGCTTGTTATCAGGGCATGGACATACCCAGAAAACATCTTATATGACGGAGACATCAGGCGGATAAAATACTACCCTAAAGCCCTAGCCCCTGTATTCACAAGGTAGGTAAGTATTGGGGCCAAAAGCTAATGGTGCGGTAATCCGTACAGAATAACCTAGAGAGCTGAAGTCAACAGATACAAGGTCTGATCGCGCCTTTGTAACAAACCATGGTACCATCCAATTTAATACAAATGTCCACACGGCAGTCTACATCAGATGAGTGAGGCGCACGCCCGTTGAGGTCTATTGAGGATGGTCCAGCTCTATGTCCGCTGCCACAGCCTCAATGACAGCCAATAAGAACGCAGTCATCATCATCATGTGCCCTGCTGCATGGCCTTGGCGATCATGGCCCTCCATATGTATCTATCCCTTGTTGCCGCAAGCACATCTTCCACCCTCCCTGTCCCCAGCCACCCTGCAAGTCCGTCCAACATTTTCTCCCTCGGTCTACCTGGTGGTCTCTTTCCTTCCACATTTCCTGTTGTGACCAGGTGCTGTAATTCCCCTTCATAAATGGACTATGATTGTTGCCTGCCTTTTCCTAATCTTCCTTATCAATGATCTTCTTGTGTCTGCCTCCTTCAAGACTGTCTCGTTTGTTTTCTTTGCTGTCCATGGAACACTCACCATTCTTCTTAGAAACCACATCTCGGCTGCCTCAATCTTGTTCTGGCTTTGCGTGTTGACTGTCCACGTCTCACAACCGTATAACATTATCGGTTCTACATAACATTCAAAAACTCTCTTCCTGATGTTAATTGATAGGCATTTGTTGGTAAGAATGCTTTTCATCTTCTTAAATGCTGTTTTGGCTTCGCCGATTCTGCTGGCTATTTCTGATGTGTATCTGCCAAACCCCCTCAAATTTAAAAACATCAAAGTTGCAACATGGATTATAAGAACATTGTTGCAGAAGGGTAAATTAGAAAATATCAAAACAGAGATGGAAAGGCTTAACATTGATATTTTAGGACTAGGGGAAGTAAGATGAAAGGGGGCAGGCATGATAACATCAGGAGAATACACAATGATATACTCTGGTGGTAACTCACATGAAAGAGGAGTAGGCATCATGATGGACAAGGACAAATCAAAAGCAGTTAAGGGATACTGGGCTGTGTCCGACAGAGTTTTACTGGTCAAATTGGGAGGCAGACTATTTGATATTAACATCATTCAGGTGTATGCACCTACATACGCAAGTACTCAGGAAGACATCGACAACTTCTAGGCACAGATGAATGAGTTCATTGTAGGAAACATCTGGTTTGAGCAGCCTAATAGACGAAAATGGACTTGGATGAGTCCAGGAGATAATACCAAAAAT
>JAPXFY010000030.1:46268771-46288771 GCA_030674185.1 Monoplex corrugatus | reverse complement strand
TTTGCAGTCCAAGCTCTGAATCTTTTTTAGTAAATATTTGGGTGCATTGAAGAAAACTTCTTGCGCGTAGGATAATTTAGACCTGACCAGCGCTGTTGACAGATGAATCAGTACATTTGTATCCATTCCCCAGGGTAATTTGCTTATTATCTTTAGAAAATTTAAGGTTTTTCGCGCTTTTGTTAAAATATAATCAAAATGGACATTCCAGCTTAATTTGGACGTGATGTAAACTCCCAGGAATTTTACGACCTGTTTGTAATTTAACACTTCACCAAGCAATTTGAAAATAGGCAAGTTATTTGAGTTACCACCAGGATCAAACAGCATCATGTTAGTTTTTTCTGCTGACAACGACAGCCCATTTTCTAACATATAGTTTCCAAGATTATCAAGATCAATTTGATACAACTTCCTGATGTAATTTCGCGTTCTCTGTGGAGTTGTCTTTTTTAAAGTGATATTCATCCAAGTGCATATATCATCAGCGTACTGTACTAAAACAACACGATTTGAAAGAGCTTTAGGAAGATCCTGTATAAGGATATTAAATAAAATAGGTGCTATCACTGAACCTTGTGGAATCCCCATGTCGAGGCATCGTGAAGAAGAATAACTAGCTCCCACTCTTGCCTGAATTGTTCTATTAGCTAAAAAAGATTTAATGTAATTGAACATATTGCCCGATAAACCAACAGATTTTAGCTTGAACAATAATCGTTTATGCCAAACTTGATCGTAAGCTTTTTTCACATCAAAGAAAGTAGCTAAAACACTTTTTCTGCGGGCAAACTGTTGTTTGATCTGAGTTGTAAGTTTAACTAGGTGCTCAACTGCGGATCTTCCTTTTCTAAAACCTGCCTGGTTTACCGGAATAACGTTATTTTTATCACAGTAGTGTAAAAGTCTGTTTAAGACCAATCTTTCCATTAGTTTGCTTGTGTGGGACGTTAAAGCAATAGGTCTGTAACTGTTTTTATCGGTTTTCGATTTTCCTGTTTTTAAGATTGGTATAACTATAGACTTTTGCCAGATTTGTGGCACAGTTCCAGTAACCCAGTATTTCTGCAAAATTTTGTGTAGGAAAATAAGGTAGTTTTCAGGGAGATGTTTAATCATTTCAGTCGAAACTGCATCAACACCTACCGAACTCTTTTTGTTGTGTAGAGACAGTACTGTGTTTTTTAGCTCTTCTAAGGTGATTGGAGAATTAAACCAGAGATCATTCTGTGGTACTGGATCAGTGTAGATTGGGTTGTAATCTTCCATTTCTCTGTGATGTTTGCAGTCAGGAGATAAACCTTCAACTTTACTGTTTTTGGCGAACAGATCCACAAAAGTTTCTGCTTTGTCCATGTCTGAAGGAAATGTGTTACATGTTTCAATCATTATCGGACACCTAGGTAAGTTGGTTCCATCCTTCATTTGTTTCATTTTCGTCCAGACTTTATGGAAATCTTTGAAATCTGAAATTTCTTTTGTGCAGAATGATGCCCAATAATCTTTCTTTGCTTCAGCAATGATTTTGTTACATTGGATGTTAGCTTTTTTCATTTCGACATGATCCTCAGGTTTCCGGCTTTTGATGTAGATTTTGAATTTCTCCTTTTATATTGAACTGCTTTCTCACATGCCTCTGTCCACCAAACATTACCCAATCGATTATTTGATCTAGAAGATTTGAGTTTCGGAATCGATAGGTCTGCAGCGGCTAAAATTGACTCTTGGAATTTAGAAAACATAATGTCTACATTTTCACTTTCATAATGTCTGTAATCTTGATTAGCTAGAGCAGTTCGAAATAAGGACCAGTCAGAACGCTTGTAATTATATTTTGGAATAATTTCAGGAGAGCTGTCTTTCATCCTGATGTTTTTGTCAGTTATGGTTATGATGATAGGTAGGTGATCGCTTCCCAAAGTGTCTCTGTGAGTTTCCCAGGTACAGGATGGTGCTAATTCTGGTGAGATTAGAGACAAATCGATGGCTGTCGCCCTGTGTTTGGAAACATCAGGGATCCTAGTGACACTACCATCATTTAGAAGGTAAAGCGAACTATCAACGATATTTTCTACCAAACGATTGCTCGTAACAGTAGAACAGTTCTTTTCCCAAAATGGGGAGTGGGAATTAAAGTCTCCACCTATTAGCCATTTACCACGCTGCTGATCTTGGATAGTGCGCAGCCATTCTGTGTTGTGGTCATTTGGACCTGTTGGTAGGTAGACTGACAAAACGTTAATGTTTAGAGAATTGCTTAATTGGACAGTGGCAGCACAAGCATGCAAATCTTCGCTTGATTTCAAAACTGGGGAAGTAAGTAAGCAGTATTGTAACTCTTTGAGTATATAAATCGCGGTGGATACCTTCTTCCCGTGATTCCCACATTCATAGACTGGAGGATAATAATAATTGGGGAAATTGGGAAGCTTGGTAGCGACAACATTCATCGACTGTAGAATCAAAATTTCACACCTATTTGATGCTAGGAAATGCTCCAAGTAAGCCGAATTGGTGGAAAGGGATCTACAATTCCATTGCAAAAACTTGACTTGGGATTGTTTTCGCATTGCTGATATTGGTTAATCTCCAACTTTCTATTAACTGTTATTTATGGTCGATAATAATGAATACTTTGATTTTCTGTGTCCAGGAGAACTGGACAGAAAGAAAATTACGTAATTACTTAGACTACGAAGTAAAGAAAACAAAATTGTAGCAAAATCAATAAAAAGAAAATTACATTGTCCAACGTACGAATAACTTATAAAGGTGATAATAGATTACAAGGGATAACAAATAACCAAAAATCAAAATAATGGCATTCACGTCTTCAAATGTACAAAGTGTATAGTCTGACCGAGTCTTGATAGTCGGACTAAAACCTAGTTATTGTTTATTTTCAACAGAAGACATGTCAGAGATGACGAGGAAAAAGTCCTGTGACATGAACATTAAGTACTGTATATGTAATACTGTTATTTCAAAACAAATTATACGGCCACCATGGTGTGTAGTTGTCAAAAGGGTGGTACTGTCCTCTGGAGAATCTGGAAGGGTGTAGCTGTGATGATCTTGATCTTGATGTTCTCCTTGGAGTCTCCCAAAATAGGTCTCGAATGTGTCTTCCAAGATTTCCTGCAATGATGCTACTTCCTCTGGTGGTGGGGTGAATGTCGTCTTTTAGAAATTGTTGAGTGGTACGAAGGTTCTCATGTGATACAAAAGAAATATTTTTCATATCAACAAGTTCAGCAGATAGAAAAGCGTTGAACAGATTTCGTTGAACCTCCATTCGGGCCTGCCGTACAGGGGCAACCTTACTAACGACTAGTTTAGATTTTGGATGTTCTTGTGCTATTTGTTTTATGCCTGAAGCGAGATGTTTAGTTGTTGCAGGGAGATCTTTGCTGTTCAATTCATGCACACCACAGTGAAAAACAATACAGTCTGCTGAATCATCAAATTTGGAAAAGGCCATATCTAATGAGCTTTTAATGTTATGAGGGTCGTTCACAGGGCACGAGTCTCCTTCAAAACCGTAAGATCGTCCCAGTCTTCTTGAGTTGACACCTTTCAACACAGAGTCGTGGACAGTGAGAACGTACGGAAGATCGTGGGTCTTTTTATGTTGTTTTGAAATATTTTCAGAACGGGGATGGTGTAGGCCTATGTTTGGGAAGCGAAATGACGTCTTTAGTTGGTATGACGTCATGACGTTGTTCTTTCTTGTTTTTTATTTTATTTTCAGGCACTTTTGTTGCTTGCTGTTTAATTTTGCTGCTGGGTTTTGGTGCCTTGAGGTTTCGGGTCTGTTTGTCGTCCTGCTTGCTTGTGTGGTTTTGTTTCAGTGCCTCAGCGTAGGTGGGATGTGTGTCATGTAGATCCGTCTGTGTGTGACAGTTACGGGTTGTCATGGTGATGTTCTTTTTTTGCTGGTTAGTGAGTAGAGTAAGGACCGTCTTTTCCAGAGAATTGACTTGGTCCCGCAGAGCCAGTATGATGTTTTTTAGTTCTGCCGTACTCACGCAGTCCGCCGAGCTGGGAAGAGGCGCTGTGCAGGTTGTCCCACTCTGCGTGTCAGTGGGAGTCGTGGTCGGTGCACCAGATGTAGCGTTAGGCCTAGCGTCAGACTCGGCGACTGTCGATTTCGGGTCCTTTTCAGTCTCTGCTCCCGCGGCACTGGACGATATCTTCTCTCCATCAGCCTTGCCCTCTGATGCGTCTTCTTGTTTCTTTTGGGCAAGGCGGCCTCTTCTCGTTCTTGTCATATTGGGCCTTTTACACGTTTTCTCCGACAGCTGAAAATTTGTTAGTTAGGTGTCTCCGCCATCTTGAATTTCGTGTGTGTGTGTGTGTATGTGTATGTGTGCGTGTCTGTAGTGTGTGTTTGTGTGAGTGTGTGTTTGTTTGTATGTTCGATATACATATGCACTATAAAGTGTGTGTGTGTGTGTGTGTGTGTGTGTGTGTGTGTGTGTGTGTGTGTGTGTGTGGTGTGTGTGTGTGTGTGTGTGTGTGTGTGTGTGTGTTTTCGATGTACATATGTAGTGTTGGAGAGAGAGAGAGAAGGAGAAAAAAGAGGAGAGAGAGAGAGTGTATGTGTATGCATGTTTGTGTGTGTATGTGTGTGTTTGTGTGTGTGTGGTGTGTGTTGTGTGTGTGTGTGTGTGTGTGTGTGTGTGTGTGTGTGTGCGTGTATAAGGGTGTGTGTGCGCGTGGCCGCGTGTTTACTAATGTGTGTGTGAATGTGTTCGTATGTTGGCGCGTCTGTGTGCGTGTGTGTGTATGTGTATGTGTGTGCTTCTGTGTGTGTGTGTGTGTGTGTGTGTGTGTGTGTGTGTGTGTGTGTGTGTGTGTGTGTGTGTGTGTTTTGTGCGGTGTGTGTGTTTGTGTGTGTGTGTGTGTTTGTGTGTGTGGTGCGTGCGCACGCGCGCGCGCGTGTATGTGTGTGTATGTGTATGTGTGTGTGTGTGTGTGTGTGTGTGTGTGTGTGTGTGTGTGTGTGTGTGTGTTTGTGTGTGTTCGATGTACATACACGGTGTGATAAGCGCCTGTATTTGTGATCCAACACGCACAGACTGAGATAACAGACAAACACAAAATCAAACACAGACGGAAATGCATGTACACAGAACAGTCCTTAATTAATACCCAGACACTGTATCACCTCACCTCTCTCCCTCTCCGGGATCGTCGGTCCGCGCTCATATCACAAGCCTTTTCGAACCCCCTGTGGGGTGCCGTGCTGGGGGCTCTTTCAGCATAAATAGTATTCCCACCTTCTGGAAATTCTGTGCTCGAGATGTCCTGTTTTCTGTCACGCTCTTTGTTTCTGCCTTGTTCCTTTACTTTCTGTCATTTCTTCATATTATTTTCTGCCTTGCTGGTTCATTCACCTGTATGTGTTTGATAAAGTCTTGCGTACTTTTTCTTTTGATTGACAGTTGGGTACATTTATTAATTGTGTTTTTGGCTCTAGGGAGGTGGTTTATGAGGAAGCAATTGTAGGTAATTTATGCCCATTTTTGTATATGTTTTGGTGTTCTTTGGTAACGCTTAAATTTGTATTCAAGTGTGTTTTAAAATCCCCTGTGCGATAAATTGGACGGCAATGCCAGGGACATGTCTTTAGATTATGTGTGCGAATGCATTGATATGTGTACTTAATTTTCTTTTCTTTTTTTTTTTCCTGTTGAAGTTTTATATGTTTTGAAGCGGTTATAACCCTGATATGGCTCTACGCAGTTCGGCTGGGCTTTAAACAATAATAACAGTAACAATAACCCTTCTCGACGACACTGTGGGCGACTTCCTGGATTCCATACCAGCGATGTTGTTGAAGTAGGAGGTGTGCCGTCATCCCTTTTTTCTCCTCGCCTCAAGTTTCCGGCTGCAGGACTGTCGATATCAGATCTGTTTTGGTGTTTCTGATCGCATGGCCTACATGTTTTAAGCTTTCTTTTGTTGGTCTCTGTTAGCAATTGGCACTTACTATTCTGTTCCTTTAATGTGCTATCGTTTATTCTTCTGTCTGTCTGTTTGACTCTGAGAAGTCGTCTATAGAGCCACATTTGCATTGATTTTATTTTCTTCGTCTTTTCTTAGTGTGCAGGCTTTGCAAGCAGGCATTAAAAACAGGCCAAAAATGTTCACTATTCTTAGTTTAAATCTTTACGAAGTCCTATGTCTTTCCACATGTTGTTTAACTGGACCATTTTTCGTTTTGCCATGCCAATTCATTTTCACATGTTTGGTGCAGGGGCCGTCATCTGACTTTACATATCCTAGATACTTGAAATGTTGGGCATTTTTTGTTTGTTTGTTTGTTTTGTTTATTTGAAGTAATGTACGGAAAAAACGTTTTACATGTATACATATGCTACATGGGAGGGTAAAGAAGGTTATCCTTTAAGATGATGTTTCTTTTTTTCATTATTTTTATTTGAGCTGTATTTTAATTGTGTATGCCATTTCATATTTTAATACAGACATAGGATTTTCTTCGAAGGATAAACTGACATTGCATAGTGTTTTATCATAAACATGTGCTACTTTATCCAGCTCAATGCCACGATAGGTAAGCTGGATATTGTGTTTTTTTCTAGCTAAATGTTGTGCATTGATTTTAGCTGTCTTTGTATGCTCTTAACCAACCCACATGCCCGAACATTAAATTTTGTGCCTGGATTACTTAATTACATTAGATGTGTGTTATGATTCTGTTTTTGTGTTTTTTCTGATTCCTACTGGTTTGAACGTTGACAGATTGTTCATGCTTGTACTGCACTGTACTAAACTTGAACAACGCAGAAAATAAATAGATGATGCTGTCAGTCATATTGATTCATATATATGCAACAGAGCTAGTTAGGTCTAAAACGTGTATAACCTCAAACAAGATCCAAAACAAGTGTGACTGCTCGCGTTCAAGCGAACAGGAACCAGAAAAAAGAAAACCCCACGTAAATAGAATCAGAACGCGTATTTAATACAAGACAAGACAGGCGCAAATTTTCGGCCCGCTGGCCTTTGTCAAGCGTAAGATCACAACAAACAAACAAACACCAAATTCAAAAATTAAGAGAAAAAGACTGAAAATTACACGCTGCTTCGTCCAGTGTGAGCAAAGGACTAAACTGACTAAAATGACATCATAATGTGTTTTTGGCCGAAAATTTGTGCCTGTCTTGTCTGGTTGTATTAAATGCGCGTTCTGATTCTTTTTCGTGTGTTTTTTTCTGGTTTCTGTTAACATCGAACAAGTACAGAGGTCATCTGTTTACAACACGAGTATCAAAGTTATAGCTTTTGCATTAACAATGACTGTAGGAAAAGTCCTGTGACAGCTCATTCTTATTCTAATTGTTTCTTAAAGCCCAGCCGACTGCATAGATCCATATCAGGGCCGTAACCGTTTCACTGTACACACAGCACTTTTACAGGTAAAAACAAGAACAGAAAGTTAAGCACACATATCAATGCATTCGCGCACATAATCCAAGGTGATGCCCCTTGTGTTGACCACTCCTTCCAATTTATCACTTATTACACGGTGGATTTAAACAAAACATACCTGAATACAAATTTAAACATAAGGACACTATAAAAGATATCTGAAAACCGGCCTTGATTACCTAAAACTGCTCGCACATTTCATTTCCCTACAGCCAAAAATACACTTAATATAAAATTATGTGCCCAATTATCAATAAAATGTTTTTAAAAAAAACGTATGTAAGACTTTATCGTACACATACAGATAAGTGGACCAACAAGGCAGAAGTTGATAGCAAGAAATGACAGAAAGAAAAAGAACAAGGCAGAACTAAAGAGAGTGCAAGAAAAGAGGAAATTTCTAGCACAGGATTTCCAGAAGTGGGGATGCTATCGATACTGAAAGAGCCCCTGGCATCCCCACGGGATGGGGGGGGGGGGGGGGGAAGCTGTGACCACTCTGAAAAATGGGAGACTTCGGATCTCTTTGGGAGCTTGTGAGACCTAGCTGAAAAACACCAAAACGTAGGTTGTGTCTGGCACTCTATGTCAGGCAGCATTTCTGATTGAACAAACATCGCTTGACCTTTTGGTGAAACAACATTGGAGCGTCCAACTCCGTCATGTTTCAACAATAGTGAGAGAAGTTGAGCTGACGGTTGGGTGAGCTACCCAAGGGAGAGAGGAATGCCCGAAGTAAGTCAATAAAGGGATTTTTTTGTCTCCCTTGGGCCGCTGGTTTTGCTGGACTTGGCTGGTGTACGTTGTGTGGCTATATCCTGATGACTGGGTCCGAATGGGTCATGCAACGCATGGGCAGCCTCTCCCCTCCCCCTCCCCCCCCCCTTTGCTTGAAGAAATGACTGTTGATTGGCATCGGTGGTTTGGGAGGCGAGTGTCCTGACAGTGGCGAGACATTGCTCCCATCCGCATACTCGTGGTGTTTCTTGTTAACTTCGCCTTGGGGTTTGGCCACTTACTTCAAGGAATCAGGCCTGATGATTGCATAGAAAGACCTGCTGGCTGCTCAGAAAGACGGCAGACTTGGGATTCCTTTCGGGGCATGTCAGACCTTGTTGAACAGCAAAATAGGCTGTGTCCGGAGCATCATCATGCCTGGCCACTTTCGTGGCCGTTCGAACAACCCCTGTGGTTGAAATAAAGGATCGTTGGGAGCTTCCGGCTGCCACCTGTCGAGACGATAGTAAAAGGAAGGGCGCTGACAGCTATGCGAGCTGGTGGCAGGGCGGGCTGCCCGAAAGAGAGATGAAGACCAGAGAGGGGCGAGAGAGGGGTCTTCCATTCTCTCTTGGTCCAGAGGCTGGGCTGGATCTGGTTGGTGCCGTTGTGTGGCTGTGTTCCGGGGTTTGTCATCTCCCCACCTTGCCATTCGGTTTGTAAACAAGTTAACTGACGACTGGGTCCGAATGGGTCATGCAACTCATGGACAACCCCTCCTTTGCTTGAAGAAATGACTATCGAATGGCGTCGGAAGATTGGGAGGTGAGTGTCCCGAGAATGGCGAGGTACTGGTGCATGCTCCGGGTCCCATTCACACCCTCGTGGTGTTTCTTGTTTACTGGGGTTTTTCATTTGTCCAACTTGTCATTCTGTTTGTTAACAAGGTAACTGTTGACTGGGTCCCAGTGGGTCTTGCAATGCATAGATGTCCCCTTTTGTTTGATGAGATGGTGATCAGTTGGCGTGTGGCATCGGGAGGTGATTGTCTGGGCTGTGGTGAGGCATTGTTGCTCTGGGTCCCAGCCAGTATCATCAGGTGTTTTATGATAACACAATGGTAACGAATATTACGGTGTTTTTTTTCATTTATTCACATAGCTAAATTTTAACACTACCATAAGAAAATATTTATTCAACGTTTGGTTATTGGGAAATAAATTCATAGACAACCGTACATAAGTAAACATAAGCTTTTTCATTTCAGACAGAAAATTGAGTCCACGTGCATCGGGTATACGGTTTATTCATCATAAACAGGTACGACATACAACTATACATTGTTTTCTTATATATTGAAACACACCTGATGAATAGATTAGTACGTATCCATCGCCATGGTATGGTGAAGTAGTTAGTGCTATGGACTGCCGATCAGAGCTGTTGAAATCCCATTAATTCTATGAAAAAAATAATAGTGGGACTTTTCGGACTCTACTGGCTCCTATTCAGATCTGAGTGTGTTGTGGGTTAATTGTGAAGACTGGAAAACCACACAGTCGAGTCCATCCACTTCACGGATGCTTCACTGAGGTTAATGCTAAAAATTTTCTGACCAACTGTGTCTGCATCCCTCAGGCCTGATCGGCGCTAGGATACATATGAAATAAACGTAGAGTACAGCCCTATCACACAGTCTCATTCTAGAATGGAATTCCATAGCATCATTATCATCATCATCGTCACCATCATCGTAATCATCATTATCATCAAGTGCCCTGCCGCATGGCGTTGGCCATCATGGCCCTCCATATGTATCTATCCCATGTTGCCTCAAGCACATCTTCCACTCTGTCTGACCTCAGCCACCCTAGAAGTCCGTCCAATATTTTCTCCTTGGGTCTACCTGGTGTTCTCTCTCTCCCTCCAGCTTTCCTGTTGTGACCAGGTGCTCTAATTCCCCTTTCCTCTTCAAATGGCCTATAAATTTTGCCTGTCTTTTCCTAATCTTTCTTATCAATGATCTTCTCTTGTCTGCCTCCATCAAGATAGTCTCGTTTGTTTTCTTTGCTGTGCACGGAACTCTCAGGATAGTTCTTAGGAACTATATCTCGGCTGCCTCAATCCTGTTCTGGCTTAGCGTGAATCTCACCATTGTAAGCATTGTGAAAACTGTCTCGGCTTCTAAAGCCATTAAAGTGGCTTAGAATCAGGTGCAGCAAACAAAACAAGCATTAAAAATATCACACAGACAAGAATAAGTACATAAACACATTTTATCTACTGGCCTATACCGACATCATACAGCCTTGACACCAAAAACACACAGAGAAAGGAAGTCTATGTATAACGGCCTATTCCGTGTTGTCTATATTACCAAGCCAATTGTTTGCGCTGTTTCTTGTGTATGAAACTTGTCTGTATATCTATGTCTATATCTATCTATCTATCTATCTATCTATCTATCTATCTATCTATCTATCTATTATCTATCTATCTATTTATATATATCTGTATATCTATCTATCGATCTATCTATCTATCTATCTATCTATTTATCTATCTGTCTGTCTATCTATCTATCTATCTATCTGTCTGTCTGTCTATCTATCTATCTATCTATCTATCTATCTATCTATCTATTTATATCTATCTGTATATCTATCTATCGATCTATCTATCTATCTATCTATCTATCTATCTATCCATCTATCTATCTACCTATCTATCTATCTGTCTATCTGTCTGTCTGTCTGTCTGTCTATCTATCTATCTATCTTAGCTATCTATCTATCTATCTATCTATCTGTCTGTCTATCTATCTATCTATCTATCTATCTGTCTGTCTATATATCTATCTATCTATCTATCTATCTATCTATCTGTCTGTCTGTCTGTCTATCTATCTATCTATCTATCTATCTTAGCTATCTATATATCTATCTGTATATATATATATATATATAATACATATACATATATATATATATACATACATTATATACATACATATATATATATATATATATATATATATATATATATATATATATATATATATATAAAAGAGATGATTGAAAGAGACGGACTAAAAAGTAACACAAATGTAAACAGACTTTCATCACCCTTTCTTTTCCTCTGTTCAAGCTATGACAGTCTATTCATTGTCATTGCTGTCTTGCTTGTCTGTATGTTGTTTTTGTACCCTCGCTGAAGATCTGAGGTTCGAAACGGACAGGTTTGTGATAATCCCTATGTCAGGTCCTGATGTGAGTTTAACGAAATCCAAAACAAGTGTGACTGCCCGCGTTCAAGCAAACAGGAACCAGAAAAAAAACACGAAAGAAGAATACGAACGCGTATTTAATTAATACAAGACGAGACAGGCGCAAATTTTCGGCCAACTGGCCTTTGTCAAGCGCAAGATTACAAACAAACAAACACCAGATACAAACATTTTGACACAGCATGGACACAGCAGCAGGGAAGTTTCAGTCTTTTTCTCTTAATTTTTGTATCTGGTGTTTGTTTGTTTGTAATCTTACGCTTGACAAAGGCCAGTTGACCGAAAATTTGTGCCTGTCTTGTCTTGTTGTATGAAATACACGTTCATATTCTTCTTTCGTGTTTTTTCTGGTTCCTGATGTGAGTTTGCTCAGGCCTTAAAACGAGCTATGACACGTTCAAAGGTTATCTAAGTTCAAAAGTGAGCATTCCATGCCGAATATTGGCACATCTTTAGGTGAGTTCTCTGAGTCAGTGAGTCAATTCCTAACGTGTGTTGGGTCAGTGTGTCAAGTCCTAACGTGTGTTATATCAGTGACTTTTGTCAAGTCCTAACGTGTGTTATGTCAGTGACTTATGTCAAGTCCTAACGTGTGTTATGTCAGTGTGTCAATTCCTAACGTGTGTTATGTCAGTGACTTATGTCAAGTCCTAACGTGTGTTATGTCAGTGACTTATGTCAATTCCTAACGTGTGATATGTCAGTGTGTCAATTCCTAACGTGTGTTATGTCAGTGATTTATGTCAAGTACTAACGTGTGTTATGTCAGTGACTTATGTCAAGTACTAACGTGTGTTATGTCAGTGACTTATGTCAAGTACTAACGTGTGTTATGTCAGTGACTTATGTCAGGTACTAACGTGTGTTATGTCAATGACTTATGTCAGGTACTAACGTGTGTTATGTCAATGACTTATGTCAAGTACTAACGTGTGTTATGTCAATGACTTATGTCAGGTACTAACATGTGTTATGTCAGTGACTTATGTCAAGTACTAACGTGTGTTATGTCAGTGACTTATGTCAAGTACTAACGTGTGTTATGTCAATGACTTATGTCAAGTACTAACGTGTGTTATATCAGTGACTTATGTCAATTCCTAACGTGTGTTATGTCAGTGACTTATGTCAAGTCCTAACGTGTTTTATGTCAATGACTTATGTCAGGTACTAACGTGTGTTATGTCAATGACTTATGTCAGGTACTAACGTGTGTTATGTCAACGACTTATGTCAAGTCCTAACGTGTTTTATGTCAATGACTTATGTCAGGTACTAACGTGTGTTATGTCAATGACTTATGTCAAGTACTAACGTGTGTTATGTCAGTGACATATGTCAATTCCTAACGTGTGTTATGTCAGTGACTTATGTCAAATCCTAATGTGTTTCTGTCAGTGACTTATTTCAAGTCCCAACGTGTGTTATGTCAATAACTTATGTCAAGTCCTACATCCTAGAATGTCTTATGTCAGTAAGTTATGTCAAATCCAGGAGTGCATCATGTCGATGAGTTATGTCAAGGTCTAGTGTCATTCTCCAGTGTTTCTCAGACATCCTTATTTCTGTCATCAATGTTGGCTGACGATTATACTTCAGAAAATATAGTTTATCAAATGTCCCTGTTTCAGAAATGGAAGCTTACCAAAGACTCCATTTCAGTCACAGAAAGTTGCTGAGTACTCATTTCAGTCAGAAATGTTCGGTTTCTGTTTCCTTATTATCATCTTATGAATACCTATCCTTTTTATCAGAAGCTACACACACACACACACACACACACACACACACACACACACACACACACACACACACACACACACACACACACACACACAAACACAAACACACACACACATACACACACACACACACCACACGCACACACAGCTTGTTTTCTTTCGCCTTGATCTCTCTCTCTCTCTCTCTCTCTCTCTCTCTCTCTCTCTCGCTCTATCTATCTATCTATCTATCTATCTAAGCTACGCACAAAAAGTTACGGATCACTATGAGAAAACAGGTGCGTAATAAACTCAGTTCGCTACTGTTATTTATTTCTCAGTCGAGCCAAATTGTTATGAATTCTTGTTCAGCTGTAAGTGGGCGATGTTGTGTTAGTGCGAAAATTGCACGGGATTCTCTACTACTGAGCTTGGCCGCAAACGGAAAAGCGGAAACATGCGAAAAAGGACCTTGTTTTGGACCGTTCTGCCTGAACACATTGCACAAGCCAGATGGAAAAACCATTATGCACGTGCAAGCACTGCTGTTTATGTGTGAGATGCTGTCTCTTGCTTGGCTTTATAAGAAGACATTCCACCAGTAGTTGGCCTGATCTGACAATGCCTCCACGACGAAAATTGAGCGAGTTTGAGAGTGGACGAGCTGTTGCAAGGTTCCAAGATGGTGTTCCCAAGCGAGAAGTGGCCAGGCGACTTCAGGTGTCCATCTCGGTCATTGTCAGACTGATTCAACGCTTCACAGCCACTGGGAGGGTCCATGAAAGACGCAGATCTGGTCGACCGAAGAAGACAAACCCACGTGAAGATCGTCTCATTGAACGACAAGCCCTGCAGACAAGAACAGCCTCTTCCAGCATCATTCGAAGGCAGCTGAGGGTGGCTACTAACATCAACATCAGCCAGCAGACCATACGGAACCGCCTTCATGGGTTTAACCTCCGTTCTCGTCGCCCAGCTGTACGGCCACGCTTAACTCCAGCCCATAGGGCAGCACGCCGCGCCTTCTGCAGACGTCACGTGAGGTGGACACGTCAGCAATGGTCCCAGGTCCTGTTCAGTGATGAATCACGCTTCACCATGAACCACAACGACGGCTGACTGAGGGTCTGGAGGCGCCCAGGGCAACGCTTTATTGACACCACTGTCCAAGAAAAGGTGGCCTTTGGTGGAGGTTCTGTAATGGTCTGGGGGGCCTTCAGCCTTCACCACAGAACATCCTTGTATCATGTACAGGGTAACCTGACTGGCCTCCGATACTGGGATGAGATCCTTCGACTGCTGGCTGTGCCTACACTGCAGCAGATGGGACCGACGGCTGTCTACCAGGATGACAACGCTCGCCCCCACAGGGCAAGGGTGGTCAACGACTTCCTGCAGCAATGTGGAGTCAACAGAATGGAGTGGCCAGCATGCAGTCCCGATCTCAACCCGACTGAGAACCTCTGGGATGAGCTGGATCACAAAGTGAGGAGCAACCACCCCCCTCCCAGGGATGCCCAACACCTCTACCAGATGCTGCAGGCTGAGTGGCAGGCGCTTCCACAGAAGATCTTCACCAACCTGGTCAACTCGATGAGGACTCGCTGCGTCGAGTGCCAGAACAGCCATGGCGGTTACACGCATTACTGAACATTTGGGAGCATCAGAATGCCCTGTCTTGTGATTTCAATGACTTTGGGAAATCAAATTTCGATACGTACCCACTTTGATCAAATGTACACACCAAACGATTGCTCGAAATTGAAGGCAATTGTGTATCGTTATCACTAAAGCATGGAATTAAATGTTTGCCAAACTTCAACGCATTGGCTTTCTAATTTTGAAAGTTATGAATTTTTGTGCAAGTGATCCTTAACTTTTTGTGCGTAGTGTATCTATCTATCTATCTATCTATCTATCTATCTATCTATCTATCTATCTATCTATTATCTATCTATCTATCTATCTATCTATCTATCTATCTATATCTCTCTCTCTGGATGTGAATGTGTCAGTATTAAGTATATTATTACATTATAGTACTACTATAGTACCACTAATAACGATATAACTATGAAAAGAAAAAGAAGAAGAACAACAAGAAGAAGAACAAGAATAAGAACAAAAACAAAAAGAAGAACAAAGAACAAGAAGAACAAGAATCGTTATCTCTCCTCCTCCTCCTCCTCCTCCTCCTCATCATCATCATCATCATCATCATCATCATCATCCACATACACACTTATTTATATCTACCTACAAACATATATGCGTGTGCAGAATATATCTTGCAATTATAATACAAATGCACATGGCAAAATCAATAGATAAATAGACTGTTCAATAAGGACATTGGATAAAAGATAGTTTCTTCTGGAATATACTTTTGCACAGTCATCATTATCATCATCATCATCATCATCATCATCATCACCACCATCATCATCATTATCATCATTTCATCATTATCATCATTATTATATGCCTTGCCGCATGGTGTTTGGATCATGTCCGTCCAAACGAATCCAGTTTTTGTCGCTGCAAGCATGTCTTTTACCCTGTTTGTCCCTACTCATTCTGCAAAACTGTCTTCTATTGTCTCCCTTGGTTTACATGGGGCTCTTTTTCCCTCTAGATATACTGCTGAAGAGTCATAAGTAGACACAACATTTGATGTCTAAACTGTCAATCACCAAAGTTAACAAACAAACTGTTATAGTCATCACAGTTTACCAATAAATCTCTTTTATTAAAGTTATCTAAATGTCCGTTTTTTTCAATCAATGACAAAATACACCAACATTCAATGTTTTAGTCATGGAAAGCTACGAAAAATAAAGAATTGCATAACTAAGCTAAGCTTTACAAATATATTTTCTTGGTCAATAGATTTTAGTAAAACCATTGATTTTAGTCATCATGGTCTAACACACACACACACACAAAATCTGTTTTAGTCACAGATGATTAACAAAACATTTTTTATCACCAGTGTTTAATTAACAAAAGGACTTTTTTGAGTCAAAGTTTAACATACAATTTTTTATCACCAAAATTTAATACAATTATATGGCTTTGTAACCAAAGTTTGACAAAAATAAGTTTTAGTCATCCAGGTGTAACAGAAACATGTTTAAGTCACCAATGTTTTAGTCATCAAGGCAAAGTTTTTTATTCATCAAAGTATAACGAACACATTTCAGTCACCAAAGTTTTATAAGATAATTTTAGTCTTCAGAGTACATCAGACACCCCTGTTTCAATCACCAAAGGTACAAAAAAATGTTTCAGTCACAAAAAGAAATTGTTTCAGTCAACAAAAAGCTTTCGATAAAAAATCACTAAAGTTTAACAAAAAGCACCTGTTTAGTCACTTTAGTTTACATGTTTACACACAAAAGGAGCGGAATCAATTCAATCACCAAAACCTAACGCACCGAGAAAAATTCTATCATCAATATCATCACAAGAGAAGAAAAACGAAACGAAATAAATACAATCACAAACAAACAAACAAACAGACAAACAGACAAGCGAAAATAAACGAAAATTCACAGAAAATATGTTTCAGTCACCAAAATGACCCAAAGACCAATATCACATTTGTTTCAGTCACCCAAAGTGATTTAACAAGCTAACAAAAACCAGTATCACTTCCAGCGTTTAAGATCGAGGACCTGGTCACTTGACCAGCGCCTGTGGGTCTAGAATTAGTATCGTATCAGACTCCCTTCTGCAGATGGGGGGATCTCCTGATGGGACGTGTTGTTGATCTGTTTTGTGTCAGGTAGTCTTTACAAATGAGTGTATTCTCCTGGTGGTTCTGGAGTTGGTGCTACGCCAAATGGCCCATGTGGTTGTTGAGTGTCTTGTGGCGTACTGCATGTCGGATGAAGATACATATCAGAACTTTGTCCGCTAGCTGAAAGACAACAAAGATAACCAAAATGTTCATAGCATTTATAGTAATAATGATAATAATAATAACAATCTGATAATAACAATAATAATAATAATGATAACAACAATAATAAAAGAAATAATAATGATAATAATACCGTGACGCTAATGCAAATACTACTACCACTACTTACAGTACTACCACTGCTACTACAACAGCTACTAATACTACTACTACTACAACTACTACTACTACTACTACTACTACCACCGCCAACCAGTACTACTAGTACTCCTCCTCATCCTATTACTATTAACAATAACAACTATAGTAATGATATTATGGTCATGGTAATGATGACTATGATGATGATGATGATGATGATAATAGTAATGAAAACAATAATGTTAAAAATATACTATTCTAATAGTTATAATAATGATAGTAACAGCAACAACAACAATAGTAATGATAATAACAACAACAACAATAATAATAATAATAATATAATGATAACGATAATGATAATAATAATGATGATGACAATGATGATGTGTGTGTGTGTGTGTGTGTGTGTGTGTGTGTGTGTGTGTGTGTCTAGTGAGACGTGAGTGTGCGTGTGTATGTGTGTGTGTGGTGTGTGTGTGTGTGTGTGTGTGTGTGTGTGTGTATGTGTCTAGTGAGACGTGAGTGTGCATGTGTATGTGTGTGTGTGTGTGGTGTGCGCGCACGCGCGCGTGTGTGTCTAGTGAGATGTGAGTGTGCGTTCGTTCGTTCGTTCGTTCGTTCTTTGATTTAACGTCTTTTCACGTGAGTGTGCGTGTGTGTATGTGTGTGTGTGTGTGTCTGTCTGTCTGTCTATGTGCCTGTGCCTGTGCCTGTGCCTGTGCCTGTGCCTGTGCCTGTGCCTGTTGCCTGTGTCTGTGTGCATTATCCATTACTTTGAAATAAAACATAAACGAGAATATCTCTCTTACGCAAAAAATCGTGAGGTGGAATCTGGGCGTACAGCCCACTCTGACTGCTCCTGACGCTTTCCCCTCTCCTCCACTGATGGTCTGCACCTGCAGTGTAATCAATCACCCAATCGATCAATCGATCAATCAGTCAAGCAAGCAAGCAACCAAGCACTCACTCACTCACTCACTCACTCACTCACTCAATCAATCAATCAATCAATTGATCAATCAACATTACATGTTACTCTTTCCAACACTGCTGGTCAACACTCCCACCTTTCATGACTCGGTCCATTCCTACAATTTAATAAATCAATCGGTCAATCAATTAATCAATCAATCAATCGATCGATCAATCAATCAATTGATTGATCACTCTTACAATTTTTTTCGTCTACTTCTACTGGGATGTGCGACGTGGAGATGAAGTTTGTGGTTTGCAGTTAAATGGCAAGCCTGGTGTACAGCCATGTTAGATGTGGAGTGTGTCCGCCATTCCATCTATCCAGTACCACTGTGGCCTTTCTCTGGTTCTGAAGCGCGAGTTTAGGTGTTGTAAGTTCGAATGGCATCCTGGTCAGATGGCCAAACCACTTGATCTGTTGTGTGTGTGATGAAATGCTTGACAGGTGTTGTGCTATTCATTTATCGGATCTTTTCGTTTCTAACCATCTTCTAAGACTGTCATCTCAAAGGCTGTGATCTTTTTATCATATTTTCGATTGATGTCCAGATCAGCCACTGGTACATTAGTGTGGGTACAAAATTTGTTATGATAAATCTTGCTTTAATTTTCATAGGAATGTTTTTGTGTTTTAGAAGAGGTGACAATGGTTTACAGTATTTGCTTTATGGACTCAGGTCTCAATTGATTTGTCCGTTTTTTTGGTTTTTTTTTCTATCTTTGGCAGTTAAGCTTCTTGAAAGACTCAAATTCAGTACTTTTGATAAAGGTTTTTGCTAACTGATTCTAATGTCCAGTTTGTGAAGTATTCGTCCTACTGATAGATGTTTGTCTTACCAACATAACATCTGTAAGTAATTGTTTTCATACCATCATAATGGTAGCATCTGTTGTTTAACTTGTTCAATGTGCATCCAGATGTCTGTTGTTGTCAATAGTTCATGATCACTTGGTCGTCAGTGAGTAACAGTTCAGGTCAATCAACCATCACGAAAAATTCTGACGTGCCCAATTCACACTTATTCAAGACTTCTCCATGTAGAATGAGTGCCCTAGCTGTTCATAACCTGATTAGGATGTGAGGGGTACAGGGTTCAATCCCTGATCCGACAGCCATTTTCTTCTTTTTCACTAAAGTGGTGGTCTGGGTACAAGACTTTTGGATGAAATGAAAGAAACGACGGTCCTTGCACAGCACACAATGAGCACACGCAGCAAGTCCTACAACATCAAGAAAGATTGTTCCTGGCAAAATTATGTGGAGAAAATCCACTTTCGTAAGTGAAACATACAGGGAAAGAAATGATGGGTGGCGCTGCACTGCACACTGCCAAGTGCACGGAGAAAGTACATGAAATATTAACAGCTGATCTGTTGAAACCAAAACGATATGGTACTTACACACGACTAAAATGTATAGTTTTACTTTTTCTGTCCTCTTGTGCCAAGAAGCGTTGAGGGAAGATGCAACTTTTGGACGCAGGCCCTATGGGTAGATTCTGCCATTGTCAGGTTGTTTCTTTCATTTGTTTCTTTCACACCTTCTATCCATCTTTTCCTGGGATGACCCCTTCCTCTTAATGCATGTCTTTTTATGTTATAAGCTTTGTATGCTGGCTGTTCACTTGGAAACCTCATGAGGTGACTGAACCATTTCAGCCTCTGTTTTTCTATATACTCTGGACATGACACAGTCCCCACAGTGTCCCTAATGACTTCATTTCTGATCATGTATCGACGTGTGTCATTCATTCTTTCTGAAACACCTCATCTA
>JAPXFY010000030.1:46251271-46263771 GCA_030674185.1 Monoplex corrugatus | reverse complement strand
AAACTGATATGGAATTGGATGTATGTCATGAGTATGGTGTTTTTTGTGTATCCGACAGACTATCCCATCGATCAAACAGATAAGTAGGCATACTGGTCCTTTATTGATCATTGGTAAGGAAGATTAGGAAAAGAGAGGCAACATTTATATGCCGTTTTATGAGGAAAGGGAAGATAGAGCACCTGGTCACAAACAGGAAAGCTGGAGGGAAAGAGAACACCAGGGAGACCTAGAAGAGAGCACCAGGGAGACCCAGGGAGGGAGAAAATATTGGACGGACTTGCAGGGTGGCTGAGGACAGAGAGGGTGGAAGATGTGCTTGTGGCGACAAGGGATAGATACATATGGAGGGCCATAATCGCCAACGCCATGCGGCAGGGCACATGATGATAATGATGATGGGTCTTCATGTGGGATACACGACTGATCCTGGAGGCTCATGTTCTTCTACAAGCGCTATAATGAAATAGTTCTATAGCTCTGGGTTCTGCTTCCGTTGGTTTCTCTTCTGTTGAATAGCAGCTGTTCTGTGCTGTTCCTATATGATTGTGCCCTGTGTATACCCCTGTGGCTGGTTTGCTGTACGGCATGCAATGTCTTCCCTGCTGATGATGCTTATGCCATGAGGTTGACTTGACCTTCAAAGAAACCTTGTATTGCTTTTGTGGTCCTAATTGGACTCAGTGTCTTTGCTTCAGCTCTCCATGCAGAAGATTTTTTGGGATGCATTTGTCTTCCATAAGGACATCGTGTCCTGTACAACGAAGCTGTCATTCTGATGAGTAGAAACTGTATACCTGGCAAGCCACACTTGTTCAGATTCTAAAGGGTTGGATACTCGACCTTGTCAACCGATGTTGCTGCAGATCCTGAGCTGTTGAACATGCTTTTACTACTTCGGATCTCTCTCTGTCTTTGTCTCTCTTTCTCTCTCTCTCTCTCTCTCTTGTGTCTGTATATATATATATATATATATATATATATATAATATATATATGTATATATATATATCTACCTGTCTGTCTGTCTCTCTGTCACTGTCTCTGGCTCGCTCTCTCTCTCTCTCTTTGATTGTAAGAACATTAGTCTATTTGACGCTTGATTTATCTTCTATCATTTTTTCACATGTAATGTTTCTTCTCCCTCTATTTCACTTTATTTTGTTTTATCTTATTACTATTTTGTTAACTTTGTTTTCCTCTCCTCCTCCTCCTCCTCTTCCTTCTTCTTCTTCTTCTTCTTCGTCTTATTTTTATTATTATCACTATCAACATTATCTTTCTTTCTTTATTTACTTACTTATTCATTAATTTATCTACCTGCTCATCTGTCTATCTATCTATACTATCTACGTCTCTCTCTCTCTATCTATCTATCTATCTATCTATCTCTAAGTGCTGACTGTGTACGTTTCTTGATTTCATTGTAATGTTACCTTAATTTTAGTATTCAACATGTATTTTCCTTAAGCTGTACTTGTTACTGTAAACAAATGTCATGTGAAAAGAATAGCAACGGCAAGTTTGAAAAATGGCTTCTAGCCAATAGCTTTTACCGCTGGAAAATAAAGCATCATTGTCATTGTCATTGTCTTTCTGTCTTTCTTTCTCTCTCTCTCTCTCTTTCTGTCTTTCTTTCTCTCTGTCTGCCTGTCTGTCTGTCTGTCTGTCTGTCTCTCTCTCTCTCTAGCAGCAATACAACAAGCCACTCAAACTGCCTCTCTGTAAACAACAATATTTCTGGCAATCCTGATACCGTAGTCCTGCCACAACATCTTGGTCAGTCTTCCAAAGGTAGAGCTAGCTTTGGAGATACACAAGGCCACCTCAACATCAAGGGGTCCAGTGCAGCTGACTGTACTGAACAAATAGCACAGTTTATCTAGTCGTATCTCCTGAATGTTGCTGACAATAACAGGCGATAAAGCACCAAAAGGCTGAGATGACGCTGGCTGAAAAAAATTATCTTGTTTAGGTAAACTGAAGGCTGAAACGTTCACAGACTGTAACAAAAGGGGTTATAATGCGCTGGATGCAACTAGTGCGCAGTCATCTGCGAAGAGAAATTCCTGCAGGATAGCTCTGAGCACTTTCTTTTTGGCTTGGAGTCTCCACAGGGGGAACAGTGGCAGAGTGGTTTAGACGTTCACCTACCAATGACTAAACTCGAGGTTCCAGGGTTCGCTCCTCGTTGACGCCTCGACTTTCCTCCTCAGTTTGACCGGAAAATCGAACTGAACGTGCAGTCCTTTGGAGGGGGATGAAAAATGAATCGGACCGGTGTGCCTTCCGTCTGTCTGTCTGTCTGTCTGTCTGTATGTATGCCTGTCTGTCAGTCGATAAGTCTGTCTGTCTGTCGGTCTGTTTGTATGCGTATGTATATATGTATGTATGTATGTATGTATGAATGTATGTATGAGTGTATGTATGTGTTGCATGTATTTATGTATGTATGCATGTATGTATGAATGTATGTATGTATGTACGTATGTAGGTATGTATATATGCATGAACGTATTAACTATGTATGTATGTAAGTATGTATGTATTGTGTATGCATGTATGTATGTATGTGTGTGTGTATGTATGTATGTATTATGTAAGCACATGTTTATGCATGTATACATGTATTCATGCACACGTGTATGAATGTATGCGTGTATGCATATCTATCTATCTTATCTATCTATCTATCTATCTATCTATCTATCTATCTATCTCTCTCTCTATTTTCTTCTCTCTATCTATCTATCTATCTATCTATCTATCTATCTTATCTATCTATCTATCGTGTGTATGTGTGTGTATGTGTGTGTGTGTGTGTGTATGTGTGTGTGTGTGTGTGTGTATGTGTGTGTGTGTGTGTGTGTGTGTGTGTGTGTGTGTGTAAAACTATACACTTCTACAAAAAGACCATGGGGACAGACAGATATACAGATAGGCGGGCAGAAAGGCAGAGAGACACAGATAGATAGATAGAGAGAGAGAGAGAGAGAGAGAGGGGAGAGAGAGAGAGAAATAGAGACACTGAGAGAGACTGATGGTGAGTGCTTTTTTGAGAGGGGGTTCCTACTAGTAGAAGTATCCGTCGTCGTGGTGGTGATGGTAGTATAGTAGTAGTAGTAGTAGCAGTAGTAGTAGTAGTAGTAGTAGTAGCAGTAGTAGTAGTAGTAGTAGTAGTAGTAGTAGCAGCAGCAGTAGCAGTGGTAGTAGCAGTAGTAGTAGCAGTAGTAGTAGTAGTGGTGGTGGTGGTAGCAGCAGCAGCAACATTGGCAGTAGTAACAGTAGCAACACTGGTGATAGAAGTAGTAGTAGTGGTAGTAGTAGTAGCAGCATCAGAAGCAGTACTAATGGTAGCAGTAGTAGTACATATAGTAACAGCAGCAGAAGTAGGGTAATAGTATCAGCAGTAGTGGCAGTGGTAGTGCTTCTAGTAGCAGTATATGTAGCTGTAGTAACATTATCCAATGTAGTTGTAGCAGCATTAGTTGTAAGAAGAGGAGTAGTAGTAGTAGTAGTAGTAGTTGTTGTTGTAACATTAGTAGTAATAATAGCAACAAAAGCAATAGCAGCAGCAGCAGTAGTACCAATACCAACTGCAGCAGTAGTAGTGGTGTGGTGGCATCAACAGCAGGAGCAGCAGCAGTATTATCAGAAGCAGTAGTAGCAGTACAGAGCAGCAGCAGTGGCAGCAGCAGTAGCAACAACAGCCATAGAAGTACTAATAGAGTTGTTGTTGTTGTGGTGGTAGTATTAGTAGCTGCAGCAGTAGCATTAGTAATAATAGCAGCAATAGTAATTGCTGCAACTGTAGTAGTGCAGCAGTGGTAGTAGTTTTTGTTGTATTAGTAGTGGCGGCAGCAGTTATAACAATAATAGTAATAGTGGTAATGATAGGAGCTGCAGCAGTGAAAGATTAGCAGTTGCAGCACCAGCAATGACATCACTACTTGTTGTAGTAGCAACAGTAGCAGACGTAGTGTAGCAGTAGCAGCAATAGTAGTAGTAGTAACACTTGTCATGGTAGAAATAGCAGCAGAGACATCGGTATCAGTACTGTTGATAGCAGTAGTGGCAGTAATACCTGTAGGGGCAGCAGTAAGAATAATACCAAGAAAATGATTACTTAGCAACAGAATATTAAAATACCTATCAAAGCTACACTTCAAATATTATTACGATACAATAAGTGTCTGACCTTGACCTTGACGTTGTTTTCGACAAATGATGACCACGAGGACAATGAACAAGACAAAGAAAAGCCCAATTGTTCCGAAGATGACGTACCACTTGACATCGAGAGCTTCTGTCCTTGCCCCTGTCCATGAAAACATATTGTCGGATTATTTCACTCAAAGCTTCATCCAGATCACAATGACCTTAAGAACCACAAAATGTAAACTTTTATTGTGACAAAGTTGGTTGTTGTCGTTATTGGTCTTGTCGCTGTTACTTAGAGAAATGGGGTTTATTAGATTGGCTTTACCATCCTGTTATCATAATTAGTATATCCTTACTTAGATTGAGGCAGCTGAGATGTGGTTTCTAAGAAGAATGTTGAGAGTTCAATGGACAGCAAAGAAAACAAAACGAGACAGTCTTGATGGCAGTAGACACAAGAAGATCATTCATAAGGAAGATTAGGAAAAGACAAGCAACATTTATAGGCAATTTTATGAGGAAAGGGAAACTGGAGCACATGGTCACAACAGGAAAGCTGGAGGGAAAGAGAGCACCAGGTAGACCCAGGGAAAAAATATTGTACGGACTTGCAGAGTGACTGAAGACTGAGACGGTGGAAGATGTGCTTGCAGCAACATGGGATAGAAACAGGTGGAAGGCCATGATCGCCAACGCCATACGGCAAGGCACTTGATGATGATGACGATGATGATATCCTTACTTATCAACTTTTTAGTGTATCATAACAAAGTTTGTCTTTTTTCTTCTTCTTCCACAACTCCGTTGAGACTCATTGGGATGCAGCACTAAAGAACTCTTCATCAGGTTCCTCTAGTCATGTCACTTCTGTTAGTTCGTGTCAATTTCTATTATCTAACACTTTGTCTCACAATTGATGAGCATAATGAAAAAAAGATGGTGGAGAGTGTTAGCCCATTAGTGATTGCCATAACTTTCTGCCTGGGAAGCCAGGAAAGTCCTGGTTTTTATTCCAGTTTGGAACGCCATTTCTCAACCCTCCAATTTCAGTTTACGCTTCTCAAGATGGCGTTTCTGAGTTCGAAATAAGTTTCATGCGCACTTCCTTCAATACAGTCAAGACACAGAACATGTAAAGGCATCTTTCAGGCATTGAAGAACCCAGAAAACCCACTCCACGAGGTGATTGGAACGGCAAGAGGCAACAGACTCCAACGTAGAAAATCATGGATGGGACAGGCAGAGGAATCCATTCAGCATGTGCGTCAACTGACTGAACTGTGATAAAATGTGAATCATCATACCATTGAACGTCTTACCTAAAAAGGAACAGATATATGATGTGGCCAGAAATCTACTATGAAAAGAAAACCAAGGGCTTTATCAATGAGACTGACACTGGTATCATCTCAAAAGTAACACTGCACAGACTCTTACACGAACAACTCACCAACAACAAAAACAACGTGAACAACTCACCAACGACAGTAACAACGTGAACAAGTCACCAACATAAGTAACAACGTGAACAACTCACCAACAACAGAAACAACGTGAACAACTCACCAACAACAGAAACAACGTGAACAATTCACCAACAACAGTAGCAACACAAACAACTCACCAACAAACAAACAAAAAACAGCGAACAACTCACCAACAACAAAAACAACGTGAACAACTCACCAACAACAGTAACAACAAAACAACTCACCAACAACAGTAACAACACGAACAACTCACCAACAACAAAAACCGTCAACAACTCACCAAAACAAAAACAACGTAAACAACTCACCAGCATCAGTAACAACGTGAACAACTCACCAACAACAGTAACAACGTGAACAACTCACCAGCATCAGTAACAACGTGAACAACTCACCAGCATCAGTAAAAACGTAAACAACTCACAAACATCAGTAACAACGTGAACAACTCACCAACATCAGTAACAACGTGAACAGCTCACCTACATCAGTAAAACAACAAAAACAATTCACCAACAACAGAAACAACACGAACAACTCACCAACAACAGTAACAACGTGAACAACTCACCAACATCAGTAACAACAAAAACAATTCACCAACAACAGAAACAACACGAACAACTCACCAACAACAGAAAAAATGTGAACAACTCACCAGGATCAGAAACAACGTGAACAATTCATAAGCATCAGTGGCAAAGTGACCAACTCACCAACAACAGTAAAAACGTGACCAACTCACCAACAACAGTAACAAAGTGAACATTTCACCAACAGCACAAAGTGAACAATTCCCCAACGACAGTAACAAAGTGAACTGAACAACTCACCAACAACAGTAACAACTGAACAACTCACCAACAACAGAAACAACGTGAACAACTCACAACACAGAACAACGTGAACAACTCACCAACAACAGAAACAACGATGAACAACAACATCAGAACAAAAATCACAACAGACATAACACACAAAAAATGAAATCAACACAACACGTGAAAACTCCACGACACGTGAAAATCACACACAACGTGAACTACACAGAACAGTAACATCACAACAACAAGTGAAACTCACAACAACAACGAACCACACAAACAGTGACAACTCAAACAAACACGTGACAATCACACCAGAAAGAACACACACACAGAAACAACGTGACATACCAACACAAACGGAACTCACAAACAAAACGTGAAAACCAACGAACAAGTGAAACCAAAATAAACTCACACACAGACACTGACAATCCAACACAAACAAGTGAACAATCCAACAACAGAAACGTAAAACTCAACACAACAGAACAAGTGAACACTCACAACACAGAAACAACGTAACAACTACCACACAACAACTGAACAATCACAACAACAGAAACACGTGAACAATCACAACAAAACAAGTGAACACTCACACAGAACAAGTGAAATCCAGACAAACACGAACAATCACACACATAACAGTGAACAACTCCAACAAACAACGTGAACAACTCACAACACAGAACAACGTGAACAACTCACCAACAACAGTAAAAGTGAACAATCCCACACAGAACAACGTGAACAATCACACAACAAACACAGTGAACAACTACAACATCAGAACAACTGAACACTCAACAACAACAAACGTGAACAACTCACACACATAACAACTGAACAACTCACCACAATACAACGTGAACAACTCACAGCACAGACAACGTGAACAACTCACACACAGAACAACGTGAACAACTCACCACATCAGAACGTGAACAATCACACACAGTACAACGTGAACAATCCAACACAGACAGTGAACAATCACAGCATCAGTAAACGTGAAAATCACCACATCAAACAACGGAACAACTCACAGTGTAAACGTGAACAACTCACCAGCATCAGTAACGTGAACAACCACACCAGAACAACGTGAACAACTAACAGCACAAACAACGTGAACAATCCACATCAGTAACAACGTGAACAACTCACAACACAGAACAATGAACAACTCACCAGCATCAGTAACAACGTGAAAACTCATCACATCAGTAAACTGAACAACTCACCACATCAGACAACGTGAACAACTCACCACACAGAAACAACTGAACAACTCCCACACAGAAACAACGTGAACAATCACCACACAGTAACAACGTGAACAACTACCAAACAGAACAAGTGAACAACTCACAACAACAGAACAACGTGAACAACTCACCAACAACAGAAACAACGTGAACAAACTCACACAACAGAAACAACGTGAACAACTCACCAACAACAGAAACAACGTGAACAACTCACAGCATCAGTGACAACGTGAACAACTCACCAGCATCAGTAACGTGAACAATCACCAGCATCAGTAACACGTGAACAACTACACATCAGTAACAACGTGAACAACTCACCAGCATTCAGTAACAACGTGAACAACTACCAATCAAGACAATGACATCAACAGAATACAACGTGAACAACTCACAGCATCAGTAACAACGTGAACAATCACCAGCATCAACGTGAAACTACCATCAGAACAACGTGAACAATCATCAGCATGACAACGTGAAACAACTCAACACAGCATACACAGATAGTACACGTGAACAACTCACCAGCATCAGTAACAACGTGAACAACTCACAACATACGCATCACGTGAACAACACAAACGTGAACAAATGCATCACACGTGACCAGCATCAGTACACGTGAACAACTACAGAAAACAACGTGACAAATCAACAGCATCAGTACAACGTGAACAATCACCAGCATCAGTAACAACTGAACAATCACCGATCAAACACGAACAACTCACCAGCATCAGTAACAACATGAAAAACTCACCAGCATCAGTAACACGTGAACAACTCACCACATAGAACAACGTGAACAATTCACCACACAGAAACAACGTGAACAACTCACCAACAACAGTAAACAATGTGAAACAATCTACAATCACCAATCAGTAACAATATGAACAACTCACCAACAACAGAAACAACGTGACCAACTCAACACAACAACAAGACAAACAGTGAACAACTCACCAACAACAGTAACAATGTGAACAACTCAATCAAACATCACCAAGTAACAATGTAACAACTCACCAACAACAGAAACAATGTAAACAACTCACCAACAGAAACAACGTGAACAACTCACCAACAACAGAAACAACGTGAACAACTCACCAACAACAGTAACAAGTGAACAACTCACACATCAGTATCAATGTGAACAACTCATCACTCAAAAAGAACAACTCAAACAACAGAACAACAACTCACCAACAACAGTAACAACGTGAACAACTCACCAGCATCAGTAGCAATGTGAACACCTCACCAACAACAGAAACAACGTGAACAATTCACCAACAACAGAAACAAAGTGAACAATTCACCAACAACAGAAACAACCTGAAGAACTCACCAACAACAGAAACAACATGAACAACTCAACAACAACAGAAACAAACGTGAATAACTCAACAACAACAGAAACAACGTGAACAACTCACCAACAACAGAAACAACGTGAACAACTCACCAACAACAGTAACAACGTGAACAACTCACCAACAACAGAAACAACGTGAACAACTCACCAACAACAGTAACAACGTGAACAACTCAACAACAACAGAAACAATGTGAACAACTCACCAACAACAGTAACAACGTGAACAACTCACCAACAACAGATAAACGTGAACAACTCAACAACAACAGAAACAACGTTAACAACTCAACAACAACAGAAACAACGTGAACAACTCAACAACAACAGAAACAACGTGAACAACTCACAACAACAGAAACAACGTGAACAACTCAACAACAACAGAAACAACGTGAACAACTCAACATCAACAGAAACAATGTGAACACCTCACCAACAACAGAAACAACGTGAACAACTCACCAACAACAGAAACAACGTAAACAACTCAACAACAACAGTAACAACGTGACCAACTCAACAACAACAGAAACAACGTGAACAACTCACCAACAACAGAAACAACGTGACCAACTCAACAACAACAGTAAAAACGTGAACAACTCACCAACAACAGAAACAACGTGAACAACTCACCAACAACAGAAACAACGTGAACAACTCAACAACAACAGTAACAACGTGAACAACTCAACAACAACAGAAACAACGTGAACAACTCAACAACAACAGAAACAACGTGAACAACTCAACAACAACAGAAACAACGTGAACAACTCAACAACAACAGAAACAACGTGAACAACTCAACAACAACAGAAACAACGTGAATAACTCACCAAAAAAGTAACAACGTGAACAACTCACCAACATCAGTAACAACGTGAACAACTCACCAACAAAAGAAACAACGTGAACAACTCACCAACAACAGAAACAACGTGAACAAATCACCAACAACAGAAACAACGTGAACAACTCATCAGCATCAGTAACAATATGAACAACTCACCAACAACAAAACAACGTGACCAACTCAACAACAACAGAAACAACGTGAACAACTCACCAGCATCAATATCAATATGAACAACTCACCAACAACAGTAATAACGTGAACAACTGACCAACAACAGTAACAACGTGAACAACTCACCAACAACAGTAACAACGTGAACAACTCACCAACAGCAGAAACAACGTGAACAACTCACCAACAACAGAAACAACGTGACCAACTCAACAACAACAGAAACAACGTGAACAACTCACCAACACAGAAGCAACGTGAACAACTCACCAACAACAGAAACAACGTGACCAACTCAACAACATCAGAAACAACGTGAACAACTCACCAACAACAGTAACAACGTGAACAACTCACCAACAACAGAAACAACGTGAACAACTCACCAACACAGAAACAATGTGAACAAATCACCCGCACCAGTAACAATGTAAAGAACTCACCGGCATCAGTAACAACGTGAACAACTCACCAGCATCAGTAACAATGTGAAAAACTCACAACAGCATAGCAATGTGAACAACTCACCAGCAACAGTAACAACGTGAACAACTCACCAACACCAGAAACAACGTGAACAACTCACCAACAACAGAAACAACGTGAACAACTCACCAACAACAGAAACAACGTGAACAACTCACCAACAACCGAAATAACGTGAACATCTCACCAGCATCAGTAACAACGTGAACAACTCACCAGCATCAGTAACGTGAACACTCACCAGCATCAGTAACAACATGAACAATCACCAGCATCAGTAACGTGAACAACTCACCAGCATCAGTAACAACGTGAACAACTCACCAGGATCAATGACAACGTGAGCAACTCACCAGCATCAGTAACAACGTGAACAACTCACCAGCATCAATGACAACGTGAACAACTCAACAGTATTAGTGACAACGTGAACAACTCACCAGCATCAGTAACGTGAACAATTCACCAGCATCAGTAACAACGTGAACAATTCACCATCATCAGTAACAACGTGAACAACTCACCAACAACAGTAACAACATGAACAACTCACCAGCATCAGTAACAACGTGAACAACTCACCAGCATCAGTAACAACATGAACAACTCACCAGTATCAATGACAACGTGAAAAACTCACCAGCATCAGTAATAACATAAACAACTCACCATTATCAATGACAACGTGAACAACTCACCAGCATCAATGACAACGTGAACAACTCACCAGCATCAGAAACAACGTGAACAACTCACCAGCATCAGTAACAACGTTCACAACTCACCAGCATCAATGACAACGTGAACAACTCACCAGCATCAGAAACAACGTGAACAACTCACCAGCATCAGTAACAACATGAACAACTTACCAGCATCAGAAACAACGTGAACAACTCACCAGCGTCAGTAACAACGTGAACAATTCACCAGCATCAGAAACAACATGAACAACTCAGCAGCATCAGAAACAACGTGATCAACTCACCAGCATCAGTAACAACGTGAACAACTCACCAGTATCAATGACAACGTGAACAACTCACCAACATCAGCAACAACGTGAACAACTCACCAGCATTAGAAACAACACGAAGAATACGACTGCTGCTCTGTGTGTACCAGAGTCCGTTCTTCCACACAGCTGAGCACGTGCACACAATGCCGTCATCAGACGACGTCATCCCGATCGTCAACACGCTGGTGACATCAGTGGAGCTTATGACGTCAGGTGTGATGTCATCGTGACCTGGGCAGGAGAAATGGACTGACGTCACGAGGGGTTTTCCACTGATGACAGAGCACGTCATCTTGAGGGTCTGTCCGGCCATCAGCTTCTCTCCACTTAAGTAGCCTTCAATGAGGGGGGCAGAAGGGGGAGGATCTGAAAAAAGGCAGGAGAAATAAGGAAAAAGGAGAACGTGATTAGCATGAACCAATTTTGAGCAAAACCATGATACAGCTGACTATCATCAATCGTTTGTGTATAAGTCTATTCGCCAAATTCCTCTGGGCACACTGAACATTACATATAATCAATCATTTTATGGAGCACTATGACTCAATTTGCTAGGCAGGCGTATGGATCACAATCCATTGTGTTTTTGCACAGTGTACATCTTTGATGGGCGTTGATGCTTGGCTTTTCAACGTTTCCATAAGCCAGTCACTGAACATGACTTACAGGATCTGTAACGTTAATAATCTATCTTTTGCACGCTTGCACACATGAAGGGATTTTAGGCACTTGCAGATCTGCACACGTGTTGATCTGGGAAATGGGAAATATCTCCACCCTCCACCCATCAAGCAGAAGTTGCTAGTTGGAGCAATCTCAGGACCTATTAAC
>JAPXFY010000030.1:46226271-46243771 GCA_030674185.1 Monoplex corrugatus | reverse complement strand
CGTTTTTATTATGTTTTCAAAGTAACACAATGCAGGGGAACAACATACAATACAACATCACACAACACAACACAACACAACACAACACAACACAACACAACACAACACAACAAACACAACACAACACAACACAACACAACACACACAACACAACACAACACAACACAACAGGTCACAACACTACACAAAACAACATACCACAACAGACCACAACACAACGCAACACAGCACTACACAGTACAGTACAACACAACACAACACAACACAACACAACACAACACAACACAACACAACACAACACACAACACAACACAACACAACACAACACAACACAAAAAACAACACAAAACACAAACAACACAAAACACAGCACCAAACACAAAACACACACACCAAACAAACACAAAAACAGCAACGAACCAACAACCAACACACACACACAACACAACCAACACACACAACCACACGAAAAAGCACAACAAAAACCAACACAAAACACAAACCACAACACAACAACACAACACAAAAAAACACAACACCAAAACACAACACAACAAAAAACAACACAACACAAACACACAACACAAACAAAACACAACAAACAAAACAACACAACACACACACACAAACAAAGCACAACACAAAACACAACACAACAAAACAACAAACAACCAAACACAACAAACACAACACACACAACAACACACAACCAACCACAGCACAACACAACAACACAACAACACACCACAACACAACCAACAACACACAACAACACAAACAAACACAAACAACAACACAACACAACCAACACAACACACACAACCACACAACACACAACCACCAACACAAAAACACAACACCAACACACACAACACAACACACACAACACAAACACACAAACAACACAAACACACACAAACAACACAAAACACACACAAACACAACACAACACACACACAAACAAACAACACAACACAACAAACACAGCACAAACACACAACACAACACACACACACAAACAAACCAACAACAACAACACAACACAACACAACCAACACAAACACAACACAACAACAACACACACAACACACACAACACAACACAACACAACACAACACAACACAACACAACACCACAACACAACACAACACAACACAACACAACACACAACCAACACAACACAACACACACACACACCAAACACAACACAAACCACAAACACAACAAACAAACACACACAACACAAACAACACAACACAACACAACACAAACACAAACACAACAAAACAACACAACACAAACACAAACACACAAACACAACACACACACAACCAACAGCAACAACACAACACAACAAACACAAACACACACAACACACACACAACACAACAACACAACCACAACACAACACGCACCACAAACACCACACAACACAACACAACACAACACAACACACACAACACAACACAGCACACACAACACACAACACAAACACAACACAACACAAAACAACACAAACACAACACAACACAACACACACACACAACACAAAACAACAACAACACAACACAACACAACACAAACACACAACACAAACACAACCACACAACACAACAACACACACAAACACAACCAACACAACACAACACAACACAAAACACAACAACAACAACACAACACAACACAACACACACAACACAAACCACACACACAACACAACACAAAACAAACACAAACAACACAAACAAAAACACACAACACAACAAACACAAACCAACACAAACACACACACAACAAACACACAACACAAACAACAACACAACAAACACAACACCAACACAAACACAACACAACACAACACACAACACAAACACACAACACAACAACACACAAACACAACACCACAACACAACACACAACACAACCACAACACAACACAACCACAAACACAACACACACACACAACACACACAAACACAACACCACAAACACAACACACACACAAACACACAAACACAACACAAACACAACACAACACAACACAACACAACACACCAACACAACACAACACAAACAACACACAAACACAACCACACAACACACAACAACACACACACACAGCACAACACAACACCCCAACACAACACACAAACACACACACACAACACACACACACCCACAACACAACACAAACACAACCAGCACAACACAAACAACACAACACCAACACAACACCACACAACACAACACAACACAACACAACACAACACAACACACACACACAACACAACACAACCACCAACACAACACAACACAAACACACACACAACCACACAACAACAACCAACCAACCAAAACAAACAACACAACACAACACAACACAACACAACCAACCAGCCAAACAAACACAACACAAACACAACACAACACAACACAAAACAAAACAACCAACCAAACCACAAACAAACACAACACAACACAACACAACACAACACAACAAACACACAACACAAACACACACACAACACAACACAAACACACAACACAACAAACACAACACAACAAAACACAACACACAACACAACACAACACAAACACACAACACAAACAAAAACCAACACACAACACAACACAACACAACACAACACAAAACGCAACACAACACAACACAACACAAACACACAACACAAACAACACAACACAACCACAACACAACACAACACAACACCACAACACAACACACAACCAACACAAACACAACACAACACAACACACAACACAACACAACCAAACAACACAAACACAACACAACACAACACACACACACAACCACAACAACCACAAACACAACACACACAACACAACCACAACACCAACACAACACAACACAACACAACACAACAACACAAACAGCACAAGCACAACCACAACACAACCAACACACACACACAACACAGCAACACAACACACAGCACAGCACAGCACAACACAACACAACACAACAACAACAACACAACACAAACACACACAGCACAACACACACACAACACAACACAACACAGCACCAGCACAGCACAGCACAGCACACCAGCACAACAAACAACACAACACACCAACACAACACAACACAACACAACACAAACAACACAACACAACACACCAAGCACAACCACACACAACAGCACACAACAGCACAACACAACAAACACAACACAAACAACACACACACAACACAACACAACACAACACAAACACAACACAACACCACAGACACACAACACAACACAACACAACACAACAAACAACAACACAACAAACACAACACACACACACAACACAACAACACACAAACCAAACACACAAACAACAAACAAAACAAACACACAAACACAACACAACCAACACACAACAAACACAACACAACACAACACAACACAACACAACACAACACAACACAACACAACACAAACACAAACACAAACAACAAACACAACACAACACAACACACAACAGCCACAGCACAACACAAACACAACACAACACACCAGCACAGCACAAACACAACACAACACAACACAACACAAGCACACAACACCAACACAACACACACAACACAACACAACAAACACAAACACAACACAACACAACACACACAACACAACACAACACAACCAACACAACACACACCACACACAGCACACACACACAACACAACACAACACAACACAAACACACACAAACACAAACACATTACAACACACAACACACCAACACAACCAACACAGCACAACACACACGCAACACAAAACAATACAACACAAAAACACACACACACACACAACAAACACACACAACAAACAAACACAACAAAACAAAAAAAAAAAAAAAACAAAACAACACAAAACACAACACAAACACAACACAACACAACACAAACAAACACAAACACAAACACAAACACAACACAACACAACACAACACACACAAACACAACACAACACACACAAACACAACACAAACTCAACACAACACAAACACAAACAACACAACACAAAACAAACACAAACACAAACACAAACACAACACAGCACAACACAACACAACACAACACGACACGACACGACACGACACGACACGACACGACACACACAACACCAACACAACACAACACAACAGACTTACCCTATTCTGTACTCCAGAAACTTGACTCCTTTGTATGTAGGAAGGGAAGTCACAATGTTGAACATTCCCCGCAGCTGTTTTAGGAACAGATAAACAAAAAGTAAAAAAAAAGAAGCAAAGGACACAAATCAGTGACTTTGTTTGACTGAATATTTTCACCATCGTTATTGTAACAGTCCATATAAATATGAACAAAATGTGAGTGATCACATCACTGATTCTTTTACACAAAATATAATCGATGGGTAGAGGATGTGGTTTTGTATCTTATATTGGTACTTGTAATTACTTACATCATTTAGAGGCCATTTATGAGGAAAGGGGAATTGGAGCACCTTGTCACAACAGGAAAGCTGGAGGGAAAGAGAGCACCAGGAAGACCCAGGGAAAAATATTGGACGGACTTGCAGAGTGGCTGAATACAGAAAGGGTGGAAAATGTGCTTGCAGCAACAAGGGATAGATGCATATGGAGGGCCATGGTCGCCAACGCCATGTGGCAGGGCACTTGACGATGATGATGATGATGAGTCCTGGTGACTGGTTCCAAACGACAATCGGAGTTCAGCAGGGTTGTTTACTTTCACCAACTCTTTTCAACGTCTTCCTGGAACGAATCATGACTGACGAACTGTAAGATCATACAGGGGCAGTCAGTACTGATGCCAGGACGATTGTGATCCCACGTTTTACCTGGCTATAAAGGTGAACAGAACTTATTCACTCACTACGATGCCCCGACAACACAGCAAAAGTGTACTGGTAGGAGACAAGCAACATTTATAGGACATTTTATGAGGAAAGGGGTATTAGAGAGCCTGATCACAACAGGAACACTGGAGGTAAAGAGAACACCAGGTAGACCCAGGGAGAAAATATTGGACGGACTTGCAGGACGGCTGAAGACAGACAGGGTGGGAGATGTACTTGCGGCGACTGGGGATAGATTCGTGAGGAGGGCCATGATTGCCAACGCCATGCAGCAGGGCACATCATGATGATAATGAGGGGATCAGTGCCAAGAAGACCATGTTGATGACCAACAACACCAGTGGCATAAGCACTAACATCAGGACCAGAGGATAACAGCTAAAGACAGTGTGCAACTGAAATACCTGAGGGCAACTGTCAGAGACAAAGCATCCTAACCTGAAATGCTTTCCGGAATTGTACAGACAACAGCATAACTCACAAGACTGGAACTGACACGGAGAGACCAGAACATCCCTCTCATCTCTAAAGTAAAACTGATATGCTTCCTTGATATATCCATTTTCCTTTATATTCGTGACACATACACTCTCACAGCTGACTTGCATAAGAAGAGCCAAGCCAGATAGATAGCTGTTATCAAGAGATTCTATACGTCTCATACATTGCACACCAATCATATTACCTTACTTTACTTTTTCCTTCCCTTGTACCGGTGGGCGTCGCGGGGAGATACAGTCGTCTGTCAGCAGCAAGGCGGGTGGCCTGGAGAAGGGACATCTCGTGAGCTCTGAGGGTGTCTGCCAAGGAGTCGCTCCATCGTCGTCTTGGTCTTCCTCTGGCTCTCCAGCCAGAGTATCTGGTGTTGTATGCCCGAAGAGCTGAATGGTTTAGGGGCATACGTGTGAGGTGTCCGAACCACTTGATCCTCATATGTTCGATGTGTTGTAGGATTGGTGTTACTTCTACCATGTCTCGTATCACCTCATTTCTGATCTTGTCCCGCCTTGTCTTGTTTACTGCTTTCCTCAGGCATTTCATTTCACAGGTGACCAGTTTTCTCTCGAGGACTTTAGTTAGGGACCATGTCTGGCACTGGTATGTCAGCGTTGGGAGAAAAATGGCGTTGATGAGTTTTGCCTTAGTGCTGGTGGGAATGCTGGGGTGTTTCAGGAGAGGGGCAAGTTGGTAGCTGACTGCGTTGGCTTTCTGGCATCTGGTCTCGATTTCTCTATCTAGTTTGCCATTTTCAGTGAAGATGCTGCCCAGGTATTTAAATTCACTGGCTTGCTGCAACTGGGTTCCGTTGATGTTGATATCCAGTTTGTTTGGTCTCTTACTGACAGTCATGACCTCGGTCTTGCTGACGCTGATCTTCATGCCGTATGTCTCGCAGCTTTCTCTGAGCTGGTCTGTGTGCTCCTGTAGCTGTATCTTGTCATTATACTTAAAATCATAAAAAAAATCACGGTCTAATTGGAGACTTTCTGACTTCAGTAAAACAACACAAGATGAAATGATACGGACATATCACAAAGTTCTCGGACCTCACAAAGACCATTGTATAAATCATATTCTCAGGGGGAAAAGCAGAGGATGATAGAGGAAGACAGTGTACAAGAATGGACAGGCCTGAACTTCAGAAGTTGTCTGAGAGAGAGGCAGAAGCAGAGGATTGGGAGAGATGGAAGAAACTCGTGACAAAGCCGTCAGTGGTGCCCCTACAACACACAGAATGTCACGATACGTAACGTAGTTTGATTCAATTCACCTTTCTGTTTACTTGTAACAGTGGATTTTTGCTGCAAGATTTTGCGAGGTATAGCTCCTTTGTTGTCGTGAGATCTGTAACGTGTGCTGTGTGCGTGCTGAAACCTCAGTCTGTCGTGTCATCCAGAAGACCAGTACCCAGACTTTCGCTTAAAAGCTAGCGCAGTAAAGAAAACAATCCCTGTCCTGTCCAGGTTAGTCAGGTGCCTTGATCGCTAAGCCATATACTCCACTGCAGAGAGAAAGAGAGGGGCTGAGAGACCGGTAGGAAGGAAGAGAGAGAGAGAGAGAGAGAGAGAGAGAGAGAGAGAGAGAAGAGAGATAGAGAGAAGAGATAGAGAGAGGGGGAGAGTGAGAGAGACAAAGAGAGAGAGAAAGAGAGAGACAAAGAAACAAAGAAAGAGAGAAAAAGAAAGAGAGAGAAAGAGACAGAACAGAGAAACAGAGAGACAGACAGAGAGAGAGAGAGACAGACAGACAGACAGAGACAGAGCGAGAGAGAGAGAGAAAGAGACAGACAAAGAGAGACAGACAGAGGCAGACAGACAGGCAGAGACAGAGAGAGAGAAAGACAGACAGACATACAGACAGACAGACAGACAGATAGTATGTTTAAGAATAGGAAAGATCACTGAGGATCTGAAAGATTATAATGATGAGAGAGAGAAGGGGGAGGAGGAAGAGACAGAGACAGAGAGAGAAGGGGGAGGAGGAAGAGACAGAGACAGAGAGAGAAGGGGGAGGAGGAAGAGACAGAGACAGAGAGAGAAGGGGGAGGAGGAAGAGACAGAGACAGAGAGAGGAGGGGGAGGAGGAAGAGACAGAGACAGAGAGAGAAGGGGGAGGAGGAAGAGACAGAGACAGAGAGAGAAGGGGGAGGAGGAAGAGACAGAGACAGAGAGAGAAGGGGGAGGAGGAAGAGACAGAGACAGAGAGAGAAGGGGGAGGAGGAAGAGACAGAGACAGAGAGAGAAGGGGGAGGAGGAAGAGACAGACAGACAAAGACGAGAGCAGAAGACAGACAGCAGACAGACAGAGAGACAAGACGAGAGAAGGGGAGAGAGAGACAGAATGCGATGAAGAGAAAGACGGAGACAGACAGACAAGACAGAGAGACAGACAGACAAGAAGAGAGACAGAGACAGAGAGAGAAGGGGGAGGAGGAAGAGACAGAGATGCAGAGTGATAGAGAAGAAAGTGACAGAGAGACAGACAGACAAAGACAGAGAGACAGACAGACAAAGACAGAGAGACAGAGACAGAGAGAGAAGGGGGAGGAGGAAGAGACAGAGATGCAGAGTGATAGAGAAGAAAGTGACAGAGAGACAGACAGACAAAGACAGAGAGACAGACAGACAAAGACAGAGAGACAGAGACAGAGAGAGAAGGGGGAGGAGGAAGAGACAGAGATGCAGAGTGATAGAGAAAGTGACAGAGAGACGAAAGACAGAGAGACAGAAGACAAGACAGAAGACAAGACAGAGAGAGAAGGGGAGAGAAACAGGATGCAGAGTGAAGAGAAAAAGTGACAGAGAGACAGACAGACAAGACAGAGAGACAGAGACGAGGAGAGAGGGGAGGAGGAAGAGACAGAGATGCAGAGTGATAGAGAAGAAAGTGACAGAGAGACAGACAGACAAAGACAGAGAGACAGACAGACAAAGACAGAGAGACAGAGACAGAGAGAGAAGGGGGAGGAGGAAGAGACAGAGATGCAGAGTGATAGAGAAGAAAGTGACAGAGAGACAGACAGACAAAGACAGAGAGACAGAGAAGAGAGAGAAGGGGGAGGGGAAGAGACAGATGCAGAGTGATTAGAAGAAAGGACAGAGAGACAGACAGAAAAGAACAGATGAGTGACAGACAGCAGAGAGACAGAGGAGTGCAGAGGACAGAGTGATAAGTTAGAGAAAGTGACAGAGGACAGACAGCAAAGACGTGAGAGACAGACAGACAAAGACAGAGAAGGGGGTGAGGAGAGACTTACAATGGTTCAGGTAGGAGGGGTCGATCATGATAATAAACAGCAGGTTGATTGTCGAGCCTGTCTGTGTTGACCGTGTTGTCAGGTACAGCATCTGACTGTCTGGGATGTCTACACATTGTATCGTCATCCGTCGTCGTCATCATCATCATCATCACATCATCATCATCACTCATCATCACATCTCATCATCATCATCATCTCATCATCATCATTATCATCATTCATTGTCGTCATTGTTGTCATCATTGTTGTTCTTATAGCAGGCAATGTCACTATCATCATCGTCGTCGTCGTCGTCGTCATAATCATCATCATCATCACCCACCACAACCACCTTCACCACACACACCACTCTCATCGTCATCCGAGCAGCAGCAGCAGAGCAGCAATTTCGTCCTCGTCATCGTCGTCATCATTGTCATCATCGTCGTTGTCGTCGTCGTCGTCGTCGTCATCATCATCACCGTCGTTGTCATTATCATCATTATTCTACCACCAACGCCGTCGTCGCCAGCACAATCATCATCATCATCGTCGTCGTCGTCGTAGTAGTAGTAGTAGTAGTAGTGTCGTCGTCATCATCATCATCATCATCATCATCATCATCATCATCATCATCATCATCATCATCATCATCATCATCATCATCATCTCTTCTTCTTCTTCTTCTTCTTTTTTTTTTCTTCTTCTTCTTCTTTTCGTCTTCTTCATCATCATCATCATCTTCTTCTTCTTCTTTTTTTCCGTCTTCTTCTGTTCCTTTTTCTTTTTCTTCTTCTTCTTCGTTCTTCTTTTCTTTTTCTTCTTTCTTCTTCTTCTTCTTCTTCTTCTTCTTCTTTTCCGTCTTCTTCATCATCATCATTATCTTCTTCTTCTTCTTCTTTTCCGTTTCTTCTCTTCTATCTTCTTCTTCTTCTTTTCCGTCTTCTTCATTCTTTTCTTCTTCTTCTTCTTCTTCTTCTTCTTCTTCTTCTTCTTCTTCTTCTTCTTCTTCTTCTTCTTCTTCTTCTTCTTCTTCTTCTTCTTCTTCTTCTTCTTCTTCTTCTTCTTCTTCTTCTTCTTCTTCTTCTCTTCTCCTTCCTCTTTCCTCTTCTCCTCCACTTCCTTCTCCTTCGTCTTCATCCTCCTCCTCCTCCTCGTCCTCCTCTTCCTTATCATCATTATCATTATTATCATCAAAATAGTTATTGTCAGTATCATTATCTTTGCCACCGTCACCCTCAAACACCATCCCCACCACCACCACCATGACGTAGCATCATTTTTATTATAGTCATCGTGATGTCATCAGTGTTATCGTTGTCATCATCGTTGATAATGTATCAGCAATAACAAGAATGGTGGCAGAGCTAAAATTGGTAGACAGTGGTGGTAGTCGTCGTTGTCGTTGTCGTCGTCGTAGTGGTAGTAGTAGTAATAGCGACGGATGGAGGAGTAGTAGTATCAGTACTAGTAGTAAGGTACGTATAGTCAACTGAATTTTTCATCTGATATGTTTTATACTCTGTGAGATATGATTTAAAAGAAAATTTATTGATTCATTTCTTTAATTATTCATCGGTTTCTTGATTGGTAGATTGACTTTCTATCCGTTTATCTTTTTCATTAATTTTGTCATTATGTATTGACTTTATAAATTCTATTTTCATCATTCAATTTCTGTATCAATTCATTTGAAAATAATATGCACATGGATTTAATTATTTTCTGTTTGTTTTGTTTACTCAATAATACAGTTGTTCACTTTTTAAATCTTATTTTGTGTGTGTTTTGTATCCATTTATTTATGTATCTATGTATCTATGTATGTATCTATCTATCTATCTGTATATATATATATATATTTCTGTCTGTCTGTCTGTCTGTCTGTCTAGATAGATAGGTAGATAGATAGATGATAGACATACAGACAGACAGACAGATAGATAATAGATAGATAGATAGATAGACAGATAGATAGATAGACAGATAGATATATAAGTAGGTAGGTAGGTAGATAGATAGACAGATACATGTAGATAGATAGATGGATAGACAGATATATATATAGATAGATACATACATACATACATACATACATAGATACGTAGATAGATAGATAGGCAGATAGACAAATATGTGTGTGTGTGTCAGTGTGTGTAGGTGTGTCTGTGTGTGTTGTACTTACTGGTATTATCTATCAATTTTGGTTTAATTACCTAAATCTGTTAGTAACGTAAAGTAGTTCGTTACCTGTACATTGGCCCGAGTCATCCACTTGCTGATAAGCTTTGAGACATTCACACGTGAAACTTGTCGTGGTGGTGGTGGTGGCCTTCGTTGTCGTAGTCGCCATCGCCGTCGTGGCGGTGCTAGGCGAAAGAAAACCAGTAGGGGCAGAAGGGGTATTATTGTTGTTGTTGTTGTTGTTGCTGTTGTTGGTGGTGGAGGTGGTGGAGGTGGTGGTAGTGGTGGAGGTGGTGGTGGTGATTTCCACGCATCGCTGAGTGGACGTATCACAGGTGTGAGTGCCATCTGTGCATGGGCTTCCTGTGTATAGCCATCATCATCATCATCATTATCATCATTGTCATCGACACTGTCGTCGAAGGGTTTGAACAAGTCAGAAGATGCGTTATTCAAAGTGAATTTCAAAGCGCTCATATTAAGATGGTTTATATTAACCTTATGCAACAGTTTTTCCTTTCTGACTGGGTAAGAAACAACTATGTAACAGCTGATTAATGTAAACGGACGTTAACACCACTCTTTGTAACAGCTGATGAATGTAAACGGACGTTAACACCACTCTTTGTAACAGCTGATGAATGTAAACAGACGTTAACACCACTCTTTGTAACAGCTGATGAATGTAAACGGACGGTAACACCACTCTTTGTAACAGCTGATGAATGTAAACGGACGTTAACACCACTCTTTGTAACAGCTGATGAATGTAAACGGACGACAACACCACTCTTTATAACAGCTGATGAATGTAAACGGACGTTAACACCACTCTTTGTAACAGCTGATGAATGTAAACGGACGACAACACCACTCTTTGTAACAGCTGATGAATGTAAACTGACGTTAACACCACTCTTTGTAACAGCTGATGAATGTAAACGGACGACAACACCACTCTTTGTAAATACAGCTGATGAATGTAAACGGACGTTAACACCACTCTTTGTAACAGCTGATGAATGTAAACGGACGACAACACCACTCTTTGTAACAGCTGATGAATGTAAACGGACGACAACACCACTCTTTGTAACAGCTGATGAATGTAAACGGATGATAATACCACTCTTTGTAATAACAGCTGATGAATGTAAACGGACGATAATATCACTCTTTGTAACAGCTGATGAATGTAAACGGATGATAATACCACTCTTTGTAACATAACAGCTGATGAATGTAAACGGACGACAAACCACTCTTTGTAACAGCTGATGAATGTAAACGGATGATAACACCACTCTTTGTAACATAACAGCTGATAAATGTAAACGGACGACAACACCACTCTTTGTAACAGCTGATGAATGTAAACGGATGATAATATCACACTCTTTGTAACATAACAGCTCATGAATGTAAACGGACGATAACACCACTCTTTGTAACATAACAGCTGATAAATGTAAACGGACGATAATACCACTCTTTGTAACATAACAGCTGATAAATGTAAACGGATGATAACACCACTCTTTGTAAAAAAGCTGATGAATGTAAACGGACGATAATACCACTCTTTGTAACATAACAGCTGATAAATGTAAACGGACGATAACACCACTCTTTGTAACAGCTGATCAATGTAAACGGACGATAATACCACTCTTTGTAACATAACAGCTCATGAATGTAAACGGACGATAAACACTCTTTGTAACATAACAGCTGATAATGTAAACGGACGATAATACCACTCTTTGTAACATAACAGCTGATGAATGTAAACGGACGATAATACCACTCTTTGTAACATAACAGCTGAAATGTAAACGGACGACAAACACTCTTTGTAACAGCTGATCAATGTAAACGGACGATAATACCACTCTTTGTAACATAACAGCTCATGAATGTAAACGGACGATAACATCACTCTTTGTAACATAACAGCTGATAAATGTAAACGGACGATAATACCACTCTTTGTAACATAACAGCTGATCAATGTAAACGGACGATAATACCACTCTTTGTAACATAACAGCTCATGAATGTAAACGGACGATAACACCACTCTTTGTAACAGCTGATGAATGTAAACGGACGATAACACCACTCTTTGTAACAGCTGATGAATGTAAACGGACGATAACACCACTCTTTGTAACATAACAGCTGATCAATGTAAATGGACGATAATACCAAAAATTATGTTTTCGCAGTTTGAAAATGATATTGATTGTTTTAAATCTATTTCCAGTCAGAATAAGTTCAAAGGCAGCAGCTTAGTTAAGTCTGTATTTTGGAAGAAAATGTTAAGATGTTGGATAGAAAACAATAATAACACAACTACATCCACATCAAACATGCGAATGGCACTTGTATGGAATAATAAGTGTATCACATATCAAAGTAAAACTGAGTCATGTAGTGCTTCCTTTTTTCAAGATCCAAGGTTCAAGACATTTTGTTTATACTTTCAAAACAGGAAGGAAATTTGGTCTACAGGCGTGTCAATGTCATGTCATTTTCCAAAGACACACACACACACACACACACACACACACACACACACACACACACACATACACAACACACACACACACACACACACACACACACACACACACACACACACACCTCTGTCTCTCTGTCTCTCTCTGTCTCTGTCTGTCTGTCTGTCTCTCACTCACAACTAAACACACACACACACACATACGCTCACTCTCTCTCTGTCTGTCTGTCTCTCTCTCTCTCTCTCTCACACACACACACACACACACACACACAACAACAATATATATATATATATATTATATCAAACCACACCGCACCACACCACACCATCCAACCACACCGTACAACACCACACCACACCACACTAACACACACACACACACACACACACACACACACACACACACATCAAACCACACCGCACCACACCACATCCAAGCCCACACACACACACACCACACACACACGCACACACACACAACACACACACACACACATCCAACACACACACACACACACACACACAACACATACACACACACACAAATTTTTGGTTCTGGGGAAATGTGATATGCAAAAGCAATTTCAGGTTATTGTTGCTGTTATTTTTGTTTAAAACCCCGCCGAAAGCTACACAGCCAAGTCAGGGCTTTAACTCTTTCACCGCCAAGTTTCCCCAGAAACGGCACTCCTCAGTGCCAAGTACATTTTGGGCAGCCAATTTTGCAGCGCAGTATCCATTTTTAAAAGCTTATATCTCAGAGGCTATTAAACATTTTCACTTACATTTTTTTGCTGTGTAAAGGGCAGATGTTGTATTTATATATGAATGCTTGCTCATGTTTATGTGCTTGATTGATTATTCCACAGATAATCTTATCATAAAGAAAAACAAACAATTTTTTTTTCATACAGTTTATAAGTTGTACTACTGACTTTATTTCGTGAGTTTGTGCGCCAGATATCATTATAATAAATGAGAAAAAGCAATGGAAAATCTACACACAAAGTCAGCTGTCTGCTTATTCTACTGGGAGTGGTAGACAATGCGTGTCGATTTGCAGCCATTTTGGAGAAAACGCTTCGGAGAAAACGCTTCGGAGAAAACGTAACGTAAATTCCGACAGTTAATAAAGCCACACTTCGGCCTTACTGCTGAAAAACTAGGTCGCTGGGTAAAGTTTAAAAATAGTGCAGTCGCCTGCATTCAGCAGTGGAGCTGACAGAAGCTTAGTAACCGCGTGAAAAGTTATCGTTTAGCATGACCCCTCCTAGTCGCACAAATGCAACAATGGCGGTCGTACGGAAGTCGCTTGATTGCGACCATGGTGGGAAAAGAGTTAACCATTTCAAAACATACACACTACTTCAACAGGAAAAAAAAGGAAAAGAAAATCAAGTACGCATATCAATGCACATAGTCTTAGGAGATGCCCCCGGCGTTTACCACTCCATCCAATTTATCACACAGTGGATTTCAAAAATGTACCTGAATTCAAACTAAAACATAACTAAGGACACCAAAACATATATTAAAATAGGTCTAAATTACCGAAAAATTGCTTCCGCATATCTCATTTCCTTAGACCCAAGAACGTATTTAATACATGTACCCAATTCTCAATCGTAAGAGAAAGTGCATAAGACTTTATCAAACGCATACAGGTGAATGGACCAGCAAGGCAGAAAAATGAAACGAAAAAATGACAGACAGCAAAGGAGGAAGAAAATAACAAAGAGAGTGAGAGAAAAGAGAAAAGTTCTGGCACAAGAATTTCCAGAAGGTGGGGATTATACTTAAAGAGCCCCCAGCATCCCCACGGGAGAGCAATTTTAGGTAATTTAAGTCAGTGTTTATGTTTTCAGTGTATTTAGTTATGTTTAATTTGTATTCAGGTTTCTTTTGGTTTTCTAACCCCCTGGTGATGAATTTGGTAGAATGGTCAACACCAGGAGCATAACCTTAGATTATGAGATCCAAAACAAGTGCGACTGCCAGCGTCCAAGCAAACAGGAACCAGAAGAACAAGCAAACCAAAAAGGACGCGTATTCAATACAACAAGACAAGACAAGCGCAAATTTTCGGCCAACCGGCCTTTGTCAAGCGCGAATGCACGATCACGAACAGACATCAACCAACGGATAATAAGAAAAGGACTAAAAAAACTTCCCTGCAGCCTCGTCCAGTGGATAAAAAGGGACTGTATCTGACCGACTGGTATGTGTACTTACTTTTCTCTTTATTTTTTCTTTTTCAAAGAGGTCTTGTGTACGTTTTGAGATGGGTATAGCCCTGCACAGTCGGCTGGGCTTTCAACAGGAATAATAATGAAAATTCATAAGGATCCGTACAAGAAATAAAAAGCCAGAAGCTGTGGGCTTGCACCCCGCTCTCAATTCACGTGAATGAAAAAAAAAAAAGAAACGATCAAATTACTGGTAGTGCAAGAAGGCAGCTTGCACACCCACGTCCGCCATACCTCTCATATATCTGCATACAATTGGAGTAGAATGAAACTGTATGCGCACAGAGCAGACACACTTGAACAACAAATAGACATGCGATCATCTGTCATGCTTGACTGCATGTGTCGTCCTGAGTATGGAAACTTCCTGATTCACATGCAATGGTTAGGGCCGGAGTTTGGATTTTATTTTGGATTTGTTCAAGAAGGATTCATCGCACTCAGATAAATCCATATGCGCTCCACCCAAAACCCTGCCAGCAATTATCTAGAGAATGACTTGAGCTTGCCCAAAACCTGCCAGCAATTATCTAGAGAATGACTTGAGCTTGCCCAAAACCTGCCAGCAATTATCTGGAGGATGAATTGAGCCTGTCCTAACACCTGCCAGCAATTATCTGGAGGATGAATTGAGCCTGCCCCGAAACCTGCCAGTAATTATTTGGAGGATGACTTGAGCCTGCCCCGAAACCTGTCAGCAATTATTTGGAGGATGAATTGAGCCTGTCCTAACACCTGCCAGCAATTATCTGGAGGATGAATTGAGCCTGTCCTAACACCTGCCAGCAATTATTTGGAGGATGAATTGAGCCTGTCCTAAAACCTGCCAGCAATACTATCTGGAGGATGACTTGAGCCTGCCCTGAAACCTGCCAGCAATTATTTGGAGGATGAATTGAGCCTGTCCTAAAACCTGCCAACAATTATTTGGAGGATGAATTGAGCCTGTCCTAAAACCTGCCAGCATTACTGGATGATTGAGCTGTCTAAACCTGCAGCAATATTGGAGGATGACTTGACCTGTCCTAACACCTGCCAGCAAAACTATCTGGAGGATGACTTGAACCTGCCCCGAAACTTGATGCGTCGGCAAGGTCTTGAGAAGGGGAGTGGGAGGGGTAGGAGTGTATAGGAGACGGACCACGGGCCCCTGTAGCTCAGTTGGTTTGAGCTGTCGGATTCACATGCTAATGGTTGTGGGTTCGAATCCGGGGTGCGCTACATTAGAATTGTCCTTCTCACTGTCCCATCTGTAAAAATCTGAACTTTTCCCGGAGCCAGCACCACGGGGGCGGCGCCCGTCCCCTCTTCTTCGCTTCAAATTCACATTCATATTCAATTTTTTTCTAAACAAAGACTTCAGAAAGGCAAGAAGGCTATTTGGTCATCAAGGGGTGGGACCTGGGAAATCAACCTATGTCTTCAATGTTTTTTTTACTAAAGCAGCCAGGCAATGCCCTGCTCTTCACGACTTTCAACTGCCGTGGGATCTTTAGCGTGCACAGGAAGAAGGCACACGGATCTAATTTTTGTCCCCTTCAGAAGGACTAGACGTTCAGTTCGATTTTCCGGTCAAACTGAGGAGAAAAGTCGAGGCCTTTACGAGGAGCAAACCCTGGAATCTCGAGTTTTAGTTATTGGCAGGCGAACGTCTGAACCATTCTGCCACTCTTCTCCCTTAAGGTCCGTGGCTCTGCTCTGTCAAAGGTATTGGCCAGGCTGGTCTGGCTGACACACGTAACTGTATTGAACAAGACCGTTTGTGTCGTGTTGATTACTTTACATCCTCCCCCCCCCCCACACACACACAATACATACATACATACATACACACACACACTCACACACAAACACACATACATACACACACTCACACACACACCACACACACACACACCACACACAACACTCACAC
>JAPXFY010000030.1:46221271-46223771 GCA_030674185.1 Monoplex corrugatus | reverse complement strand
TTACACGATCAGAAGCTTTAGTGTAATCAACGAAACATAGACATACATCCTTATTCAACTCAAATGATCTTTCTGTAAGAGTTCTTAGGATGTATATGGCATTAACAGTTCCCCTTCCCTTCAACAAATCCACATCGTTCTTCTGCTATTTCTGTTTTGTTTCCGTTACTTGTCCTCATCATGATAATTCTTTAAGGAATGTTTGTTGCATGGTTCATCAAGCTGATTGTACAGTGGAGTTTGCACACTATAGCCTGTACTTTCTTTGGAAGTGCAATACAATTTGATTTCGATATATCTCTAGGGATTTTTCCGGTGTCATAAATATCATTTAGCATTACTGTTACTTTTTCAATACCAAAGTCTTCTAGAGCCCCAATCATTTTTGTAGTAATATTGTTTGGTCCTGGGCTTTTCCCTGTTTGATGTTTGTCAACATTGCTCTAACATCTTCTTCAATTTTTGATGATCCTTCAACGTTCCATCTGATGATGTGGTCCCCGATCCTGTCATCGCTTAAAAGATCTTTGACGTACTCTTTCCGTCTATTTATTATTGTGTCTTCTTGGTTCGTTTTCTTCTCTTTAATTTCAAGCTACATTTTCCCATTACAGGATTGTGGTCACCGTTACAGTCTGCGCTAGGTAATGGTTTTGCTATCAGCAAGGAATTTCTGAATCTCTTGTTTATCAGGATGTAATCAAATTGATTTCTTGTTCTTTCTCTTGGATTCTTCCATGTCTATTTTCTTCTGTTAGGTTGCTCTATTTAAGTGTTTCCTGTTATGAATTAATTTACCTCTGCCAACTAAACAAGTTTCTCTTACCTTTTATTTTGCGTGCCAAGACCACGAGGTCGAGCTATGTCAGTTACTTTTTCCTGTCCCACTTTAGCATTAAAATCTCCCATTGTTATCGTAATATCCTGTGATTCACATTTAGCTTTGGCTGCCTCTAATTTTACATAGAAGTTGTCAATTTCGTTCTCAGTACTTGTGGCTGTTGATGCATATACTTACACAGTGCTGATATCAAATGGCTTGCTCACGAGTCTAACTAGTAAAACGTGTTCTGATATAGCGTGGACAGTCAACAAGCAAAGCCAAAACAAAATTGAGGCTGCCGAGATGTGGTTTCTAAGAATAATGTTGAGAGTTCCATGGACAGCAAGGAAAATAAACGAGACAGTCTTGATGGAGGCAGACACAAGAAGATCATTCATAAGGAAGATTAGGAAAAGGCAGGCACCATTTATAGGCCATTTAACGAGGAAAGGGAAATTAGAACACCTGGTCACAACAGGAAAGATGGAAGGAAAGAGAGCACCATGTAGACCAAGAGAAAAAATATTGGCGGACTTGCAGAGTGGCTGAGGACAGAGAGGGGGGAAGATGTGCTTGCGGCAACAAAGGACAGATGCATATGGAGGGCCATGATCGCCAATGCCATGTGGCAAGGCACTTGATGATGATGATGATACTTTGATAGATTTTGACTTGTCATTATCTATGATGATGTCTTCTCTACTTTCATGTGTGTCCCATCCAGAACATATAATCTTATGCTTGCCCAATGCCATCATGTCTGCTCCCATCCATTTCACCTCTCACAGTCCGGAGACACTTATGTTCAATCTTTCCATTACTTGCCGTTTTCTAGTTTTCCCTTCCAGAAAGGAAAACAGTAACACTAAGGAAACCTTTGAGAGTAGTTACAACCTGTTTTCACTGTGGTGGCAGCCAACGTTGTTCTAATTTCATGTTAAGTATCATTTGGGTGTGATTTTGTTAAAAGTGCCACAACGACCATCAGTTTCTGTTTCAGTTTCAGTTTCTCATGATGACGTCTCTGCGCTCGGAACAAATCCCATCCCATCTAACTTCACAGGTGCCACGTGTATGGTGATCATGTCACAAGCCTTAAAGCCTGTACATAAACCCATGACCTGGCCAGGTCCTGAGGCCCTGCCTAGTTTATATTTTACCTAGTCTATATTTTATGTTCGTATTTTATCAGCCTACCACTGGAATAATCTTGGTTACATGTAAATTGCATGTGTATGTGTGTATCTTACCTTCAAAAAAGGAACATATACATAAAGTAATAAATGAATAGTTAAAGGTCTGAATCACAACACAGCTGGCTATTCTGTATAAACTCGTCTCACATGACAGACCCCCACGCCCCGTAGTCAATGCCCAAATACTCAGCCATCTATCAACTAGGTGAAGTTAATATTTTCTTACAACGACCTTCGTTTTGCAACAAACACCACATTGCAACAAAATAATGTGATTACCTCTCCATTCATCGTTATCCTCTTTAGTATTCAGTGTGATCAGAAGAAAAAAAGAGACTTGAAAGATGATTCAGGTAACAAACAACAACGACGACAACAACAACAACAACAACAACAATAACAACAGCTTACCTTGCGATGGGTTGAAAACTTGTAAGAACATAACCACTAGTAGAATGGGCGGGCAGTACATTCCGTTGTT
>JAPXFY010000030.1:46206271-46213771 GCA_030674185.1 Monoplex corrugatus | reverse complement strand
CCTCTTCATCACGTCTTTTATATTTTAATCTATTCACTGGTAAGTCGAACATACCAAACCTAAACCTTGTGAACACATATCTAATAAATCTGTTAACATCCAACTTCAAGAATGAGATTGTTTAAGCTTTCTTTATTGTGCAAAAACATCACCAGTATTGATATGACAATCCCAACTTTGCCATCTACAATCAACTAATCTTTGTTTGAACGTTTATATGAAAGACTTTATTCAACCAACACCCTGATTTTCCCAGACGTATGAAAATCCGTACGTATTTAATATGTCACGGACTTTTGAAGCCAAACTTAGTTTTCTTCTGTTCGCTAAATTTAATAACATTTTACATGCCTTATAAGGCCATCTGTCTTCACTCATTTTCGTTAGTTTTAGCCAATATCGAATACAACAAACGCTTGAGTTTATAGTTAAGGGAAATCTTGCCCACACCACCATATATGAAATCGTTTGGTGTTCTAATGTTAACCTCCAGATATTTTTCAACATAAAGAAGTGAACACTTTCAGTCACCAAAGCTGCTTTCTCTAAAGCCCATATTTCTGAACCATACAGTGAAATTGGTTGAATTTGTGTATCAAACAATTTTTCAGATAGTTTTAGTGAATTCCTGTTCAGTTTATTCAGTTTACTTAAAATACTGCAGGTAGCTCGTTTTGCTCTACTTGCTAGATCTTCACATGCAAAATTAAATGTATTCTGGTGGGTGCACACATGAAAGTAGGGTAGGCATCATCATGGATAATAACAAGTCAAAATCTACCAAAGTATCATCATAATCATCAAGTGCCTTGCCACATGGCGTTCGCGATCAGGGCCCTCCATGTGCATCTGTCCCTTGCTGCCGTAAGCACATCTTCCCCCCTCTCTGTCCTCAGCCACTCTGCAAGTCCGTCCAATATTTTTCTCGGGTCTGCCCGGTGCTCTCTTTCCCTCCAGCTTTCCTGTTGTTTTTATTTCCCTTTCCTCATAAAATGGCCTATAAATGTTGCCTGTCTTTTCCTAATCTTCCTTATGAATGATCTTCTTGTGTCTGCCTCCATCAAGACTGTCTCGTTTGTTTTCTTTGCTGTCCATGGAACTCTCAACATTATTCTTAGAAATCACATCTCGGTTGCCTCAATCTTGTTCTGGCTTTGCTTATTGACTGTCTACACTGTATCAGAACATTGTTACTAGTTAGACTCGTGGGCAAGCCATTTGATATCAGCACTGTGTAAGTAAATGCATCAACATCCACAAGTACTGAGAAAGAAACTGACAACTTTACGTAAAATTAGAGGCAGCCAAAGCTAAATGTAAATCACAGGCTATTACGAGGTAACAATGAGAATGGGATATTTCGATGCTAAAGTGGGACAGGAAAAAGTAGCCGACATAGTTGGACCTCGTGGCCTTGGCACGCGAAATAAGAGGGGAGATAAACTTGTTTAGTGGGCAGAAGGTAGAAAGAAATTCTAGGGAGAGCTAGACAACAGAAGGTCTTCAGAGAAGTACCCCCTTTAGACAAGTGTTTCGGCCCTGAACACCTTACACTCTCGGGGGGCCGGGCCACATCCAGGTCATGACTCCTGGATGCCCTTCTGCTGTTGTCTTTTTTTTTTTTCCCCCACGCCGGGGAGCGAACCTGGGCGATTCTGCGCTTCACAACTGCGATACGCGGTTTTACCAATGTGCTAACGGGGCACACATCATCTGTAGGGAATTTAATCCTTATGAAGTTCACTTTTGGTTCCTCCTTGCCCAGATCCAGCTTGAGCTCCTTTCTGCTGCCTCTGCCATCGCTTTAAGGGCTCTAGTCCTCTTTTTCCCAGAAATGGCGAGTTGTTTCATGAGATCATAAGCGGAGGTGCCCACAAACCCTCTTGCCCCGACCTCTATGGCGAAGATTTTGACCCGCAGACCTGCTTTCTTCAGGGTGCTGGCAAGACCGGCGTATTTTTCGGTCTTGTAGATATGTGCTTCTTCCATTCAGCTTTCGTATGGCACAGTGAGTTCTATCGGAATCACTTGTTTCGAGGAGTCAGAGTGGAGAGCGATGCCTGGTCTCATGCCTGTCTTGCTGATGACATCTGGGTAATTTCTCCACTCTGGGAGGTCTGCTGTACACTCCCAGTCGACTGCTCCATCCAGAAGACCATTTGGCAATGTGCTGGTTGTCATAGCAATTTCGGGCCAGACTGTTTCCCTCCTGCTTTGTAGAAAGTTGTCATAGCAATTGGTGTATATATTAATTCATAATAGGAAACACTTGGTTAGAGCTAACTAACAGAAGAAAATGGACATGAATGAATCAAGGAGAAAGAACAAGAAATCAATTTGATTGCATCCCGATAAATATGAGATTCAGAAATTCCTTGCTGATAGCAAAACCATTACCAAGCACAAACTGTAACAGTGACCACAATCCTGTAACGGGAAAATTTTGGCTGGAACTAAAAAAAAGAAAAGAAAAAAAAAGAAAAGAAAACGAACCAAAAAGACAAAATAATAGATGAAAAGAATACATCGAAGGTGTTTTTAGCAATGACACAAACAGGGAACACATTATCAAAGGAACGTTGAAGGACCATCACAAATCAAACAGGGAAAAGCCCAGGACCAAACAATATTACTACAGAAATGATTGGGGCTCTAGAAGACTTTGGTATTGAAAGAATAACAGTCCTGCAAAATGACATTTATGACACTGAAAAAATCTCTAGAGACATATCGAAATCAAATTGTATTACACTTCCAAAGAAAGCAGGGGCTATAGAATGCAAACTCCATCGTACAATCAGTTTGATGAGCCATGCAACAAACGTTCCTTAAAGAATTATGATGAGAACAAGTACAGGAAACAAAACAGAAATAGCAGAAGAACGATGTGAATGTGTCGAAGAGAAAGGGAACTGTTAATGCCTATACATCCTAAGAACTCCTACAGAAAGATCATTTGAGTTGAATAAGGATTTATTTCTATGTTTTGTTGATTAATAATAATAATAATGGCTTCTTATATAGCGCTTAATCAAAATAATTTCTCTAAGCGCTTTACAAAAACATACTGCATTCACCTCTCCTACACACACAACCACACACCTCACAAACAACTACGAATACCACCACTACAGAAACCAACAAATCCTACGAGCACAACACTCACTCATCTCAAGCATTGCTACAAAACCAAATCACACAACGTTCAATTATACAACAAACACATGCAATAGAAAACACACCCTGAAACAGTATGTCAAAACAAGGCTTAGACGGCTATGACATAGGTGGTACCCCTACACAGCATTGACTAGTTGTGAGAAAATAGTGGGTTTTAAGTTTAGACTTGAAAGAAGAGAAATAATCTGAATGTCTGAGAGAGTCTGGCAGTCTGTTCCACATCGATGGAGCTTGAAAAGAGAAAGACCTTTCACCAGTAGTAGTTCTGAAGCGAGTCATTCGTAGAAGGCGGTCGTCTGCAGAGGAGCGTAGTTGTCGAGAGGGAGTATAGATTTGAAGGAGATCCGAGAGATAAGAAGGTCCATTTTCAAAGAGAGAAGAGAAAGTGAGAGTTGAGATTTTGTACGAGATACGGTTTGAGACAGATAACCAGTGAAGAGAGTGAAGTAGTGGCGAAATGTGATCATATTTACCTGCTCTACAGACTACCCGGGCTGCATGATTTTGGATTCGCTGTAATCTTTCTATCAGGTATTTCGGAAGGCCGGCCAAAAGTGAGTTGCAATAATCTATTCTAGATAAAACAAAGGCACAAATGAGAGTTTTTGTAGCATCTGTAGAGAGAAGGTGACGTACGGAACTGATTCTTCTTAGTTCTAAATAAGCAATCTTGCAAATATTTGAAACTTGTTTCTCAAAGGAGAGGGATTGGTCAAGAATGACCCCTAGACTGCGGACAGAGGTGGACACAGAAACAGTACAGTCATTGATAGTGACAGTTGAAGGTAGAGAAGGATGGTTAGGTTGTTTTGTCACGAACATGAGTTCCGTCTTGTCGTCATTTAGTTGTAGTTTGTTGGTAGTCATCCAGTCCTTTAGGTCTGCAATGCAGCCCTGCGCCCAAGAAATCAGTAAGTCAATTTTAGCAATGGGAGCCGACTGATGAAGCTGTGTATCATCAGCAAAGCTCTCGTGCAACATGGCGTGACCACCAATGACGTCAGACACAGGACCGGCATACAGCACAAAAAGGACTGGCCCCAGTACAGAACCCTGAGGCACACTGTACCTAAGAGGAGAACTGTATGAGTATCTGTCCTGTACACACACTGTCTGAGTCCGTCCAGTTAAGTAAGAGATAATCCAGTCGAGGGCTGTGTCTTTGAAACCAAAGGAAGTTTGAAGCCGTGAGAACAAAATATTATGATCGATCATGTCAAATGCTGCGGAAAGATCCAACAACGCTAACAAGGAAACGTTCCCATCATCTAGCCCACAGAGGAGGTCATTGACTACACGGAGGAGTGCTGTCTCACAGCTATGGCCTTGTCGGTAAGCAGACTGATGAGGATTCAAGAGGTGATTCTTTTCGAGGTGTTCTAGAATTTGTTCCAGAACAATCTTTTCCAATAATTTTGAAAGAAATGACAAATTTGACACAGGCCGATAATTCTTTAGAACGTTTTTGTCTAGTGAAGGTTTCTTGATCAATGGACGTACCACTGCAGACTTGAAGATTTCAGGAACGTGACCAGAGGACAGAGAGGTATTGATAACATGAGTAATATGGGGTAGAACGTCATCGATACACTGGAAGAGCAAGTGAGTAGGAATGGCATCAAGTTCACATGATTTAGGGCTGCATCGCAAACAAAGTTTTTTGACATAGTCTTGGCTAACAGGGCTGAAAGAAGTCAAAGGAGGTCCACAGTAAACTTTGTCATTCAGGGAGTGTACAGGTGCAGTAGAATCTAGGTTTTCACGGATAGTATCAATTTTGCCATTGAAAAACTCTAAGAATTTCTGAGGGAGCTCTTGAGCTTGGAAGATGGTGGGGAGGGTGGAGCAGCTGACTTTACCTAACAGACTATTTGTGACATTGAACAACTGCTTGGACGTATTACAAGCCAATATCTTTGAAGAATAGAACAAAGTTTTTGCTTGATGAACAATATCAGTAACATGATTTCTAGCGGTTTGATATATTTCCCAGTACACAGTCAGACCCGTGGCGTGCCATCGCCTCTCAGCCCTCCTCCTCTCCTGCTTGGCCTCCAACAACTCAGGACCCACTGTGCTGTGCCATTGACACAATGAGCGATCAGAGATCAAGCGCCTGCTCACTGGAGCATGCTTATCAAGCATGGCACGGAGGGCAGAGATCAGCTGAAAAGCCGATGGCTCACTCGGTATGGCCGTGATCAGATCAGATTTGAAAGCCTCTATGTCGTTAGCAGAAATTTTCCTAACTTCCTTGTACGTCTTTGGAACGGCGGGCCTAATGATGTCTAATTCACACTTCACAGCATAATGATCCATGCTAAGTTAGTGTCAACAGTTGAAGACTTGAGTAAATGATCACTGTCTCTGTAGACTACTCAGTCTATTGTGTTACCTTGTTTGTTCGTTTTTTCATTCACGGATTGCTGGAGTCCAAAAGTATCTAAAATTTCTAACACCTCAGGCGTGTATCCAACTGTGGGCTTATTGAAGTGGAAATTGAAGTCACCAACCAGTAACAATGTTCCTGGAAGGTCATTTACAAATTCAAGAAAGTCTGGAAGTTCATTGATAAACATGCTGGGAGTAAGATTGTTCTTTTTACTGGGTACTGGTCTGTAAATCCCGAAAATATTGGTGACAAGAAAGCTAGGCAGGGACAGCTTCAGGTGAACAAGTTCAAAGGTCCGGTGCTGAAAAGCAAAAGAAGAGTCAAAAGAGCAATAGGGCAGCAGCTTATCAGAGATGACGAAAGCGATTCCTCCTCCGCAGGTGGTGGTGGGGCGAGGGAAGGACTTGGATGTATAACCAGCCGGAGCCAGGTCTTGTAGCTTTGGTTCATCGCCACTTTCTTTGAACCACGTTTCCGTGACGCAAAGAATGTCAATATCATTGGACAGCATAAAGTCATTCACAGCAGATCGTTTCTTTTTACAGGTAGCACCAAGAGACTGGGCATTAAAGACAGTCAGTGTAATGTTTGTCGTTGTCTGTGTGTGAGGAGCCATAGGCACATGAATCAAGTTGCGGCAGTTTACTGAGCGAGTGTGGTTGTGGCGAAAGTAGTGAGAGTGGTGGGAAACATTACCGACTGTAGGTATTGCCCTCCGTTTCCTCCTCTCTCCCCGTGCTGTGCGACAGTGAGGAAGGTCACGGCCAATCCTGAAACGCCGCAGTTTCACGTTGAGCGAGGGGTCAAGGGGCGAAGGTCGCTCACTACACTTCAGCAGTTGTTCCCGCGTGTAGACTAGGCGAGAGGTTTGACGAGGGAGAGGGAGGCAGAGGTTGGGTGGTGGTGGAGGCTGGGGCGAGTAGGCATTGGCGAGAAAATGAGTCAGCAAGTGTTTCTGCCCGTGCAACACACAGGCCGAACGAAATGGCGCCTGTTGAGAGCATAGCGTGCTGGCAAGGTTGGCCAAGAAGAAAAACCAAATTATCCTCAAGTCCGTGGGGAGGGAGGCACAAAAATAAATCCAAAATGACAAACAATTCCTCACATACATCCTGGTGCAAAACTTTACAGTCTACAATCACAAAAACAGCCACAAAACGACGAAAAATGCACAGACACCACACTCAGCCTGCTAGGCGATTGACAGTTCACTTCGTATGATTACATGAAAGCTTCTCATCGTGTAAGACACGAAGAATTAGTCAACCAGCCGGAAAAGCTCAATATAGATGGAAAAGAGCTGAGAATAATCAGGACTATGCATTGGGGATAAAGAGCAGCAATGAGAGTAAAATTGGTATAAGCTCTTTTCAAAATATCAAAATTGGTGTTAGACAGGGATGTGTTCTACCATCTGATTTGTTTTCATTTTACAGCAAGACCATCATGAAACCTATAATGTTCTGCATACAAGTTGGAATTAAAATACCAAACATTGTTAATTTTGCAGATGACACCGTTTTAATTGCAGAAAATCAAATAAAAAGACTATAAGAAAATCTTCTGTATCTAATAAAAATAGAAAGCAGAAATAAAGGACTAGAGCTTAATAGTATGAAGACTTAAGTCATAATAATCAGTTAAACCCCCCCACACACACACACACACACCCAAGAAATCCCCTCATGTAAAATAACAGCAAATCGCACAACATTGAGAGAAGCTTGTATATTTTAATATCCGGGAGTAGTCATCTCACCAGATGACAGGTGCACATTAAAATATCCAGCAGAATTAGGCAAATTAAAACAGCATTTTTACCAACAAATTCCTATCAATTAACATCAAGAAGAGATCTCTTTAGTGCTATATGGAACCTATACTGTTGTACGGATGCAAAGCCTGGACAACCAACAAGGAAAGCCAGG